>SJYX01022883.1:128999-158408 GCA_006410675.1 Oreotragus oreotragus | reverse complement strand
AAGTGAAGGAGGAGAGTGAAAAAGTTGGCTTAAAGCTCAACATTCAGAAAACGAAGATCATGGCATCTGGTCCCATCACTTCATGGGAAATAGATGGGGAAACAGTGGAAACAGTGTCAGACTTATTTTTTTGGGCTCCAAAATCACTGCAGATGGTGACTGCAGCCAGGAAATTAAAAGACGCTTACTCCTTGGAAGAAAAGTTATGAACAACCTGGATAGTATATTCAAAAGCAGAGACATTACTTTGCTGAATAAGGTTCGTCTAGTCAAGGCTATGGCTTTTCCTGTGGTCATGTATGGATGTGAGAGTTGGAGTGTGAAGAAGGCTGAGCGCCGAAGAATCTGCCACCCTTATGGCAGAAAGTTAAGAAGACTCTTGTTTTTTTTTTTTTTGGAGAAGACTCTTGAGAGTCCCTTGGACTGCAAGGAGATTCAACCAGTCCATTCTGAAGGAGATCAGCCCTGGGATTTCTTTGGACAGAATGATGCTGAAGCTCAAAGTCCAGTACTTCGGCCACCTCACGTGAAGAGTTGACTCATCAGAAAAGACTCTGATGCTGGGAGGGATTGGGGGCAGGAGAAGAAGGGGACGACAGAGGATGAGATGGCTGGATGTCATTACTGACTCGATGGACGTGAGTCTGAGTGAACTCTGGGAGATGGTGATGGACAGGGAGGCCTGGCGTGCTGCGATTTATGGGGTCGCAAAGAATTGGACACAACTGAGCAGCTGAACTAAACTCAACGTACTAGCAAAGTAATGATGAAAATTTTCCAAGCTAGGCTGCAACAGTATGTCAACTGAGAACTTCCAGATGTTCCAGCTCGATTTAGAAAAGGCAGTAGAAGCAGAGATCAAATTGCCAACGTGTGTTGTATAATAGAAAAAGCAAGAGAATTCCAGGAAACCATCTTCTTTATTGACTATGCTAAAGCCTTTGACTGTGGATCACAACAAGCTGCGGAAAATTCTTCACATGATGGCTCTACTAGCCCACCTTACCTGCCTCCTGCAAAATCTGTATGGTTAAGAACAAACAGTTAGAACCAGACATGAACAGACTGCTTCCAAATTGGAAAAGGATTATGCCGAGAATGTATATGGTCACCGTGCTGTTTTAACTTATATGCAGAGTACATCATGAGAAATGCTGGGCTGGAAGAAGTACAAGCTAGAATCAAGATTGCTAGGAGAAATATCAGTAACCTCAGATATGGAGATGACACCACCCTTATGGCAGAAAGTTAAGAGGAACTAAAGAGCCTCTTGATGAAAGGGAAAAAGGAGAATGAAAAGCTGGCTTAAAACTCAACATTCAGAAAACTAAGATCATGGCATCAAGTCCCATCACTTCTTGGCTAATAGATGGGGAAACAGTGGAAACAGTGACAGACTTTATTTTCTTGGGCTCCAAAATCACTGCAGATGGTGACTGCAGCCATGAAATTAAAGGACACTTGCTCCTTGGAAAAAAGCTATGACAAACCTAGGCAGCCTGTTAAAAAGCAGAGACATTACGTTGCCAACAAAGGTTTGTCTAGTCAAAGCTATGGTTTTTCCAGTAGTCATGTATGGATGTGAGAATTGGACCATAAAGAAAGCTGAGCACCAAAGAATTGACAGTTTTGAACTCAGATGTTGGAGAAGACTGTTGAGATCCTTTGGACTGCAAGGAGATCTATCCAGTCCATCCTAAAGGAAATCAGTCCTGAATATTCATTGGAAGGACTAATGCTGAAGTTGAATCTCCAATACTTTGTCCACCTGATGCAAAAAACTGACTCATCTGAAAAGACCCTGATCCTGGGAAAGATTGAAGGCAGGAGGAGAAGGGGACAAGAGGATGAGATCGTTGTATGGCATTATTGATATGCTGGACATGTGTTTTAGTAAGCTCCAGGATTTGGTGATGGACAGGGAGGCCTGGCTTTGCTGCAGTCCATGGGGTCACAGAGTTGGACACGACTGAGTGACTGAACTCAACTGAACTATGTAGACCTTTTACGTTTACCATATTATATATTCATGTATAAAGCTGATGTGCTTACACTTAAAGAAGCTAGACTTTGGTTAATGTAGCTTTTATCCTGGTCACATGCACATTGTCTTTTGGGATGCTGATGTACTGCAAAAAATCACTAGGCATCCTGCTTTATAAATAAGTTCAAAGACCGTATATATCTGGACATCTCAGTTTAGGGTTAGGGTTTTGAGGTCAGCAGAAAGCAATCCCTGCCTTTTTAAAGGGATTACTGTTGATACACAAAAGTTGGAGGAGCATTGTCATTTTCTTGTGTGTGTGTGTGCCTGCTTTGGGTTTTGATATATGTGCTGAACATTGCAATTATTATTTTCTAGTCCATAAAGTCTAGTTTGTTACTGCCTAAATTTTGTTTCTCACATATATACCTCCCATCTGAATTACGTGTGATTACAATCAAGGAAAAGAATTCCCTTTGGTTTCTTCACATTTTTACTGATTGCTGAATTCTCCCTGTGATAAGCCTCAGCTTTTGTTTGTTTTTAATGGTGATGTTTTGCTCTTCTTGTCACTACTGGGGAGACAGCAGGGAGATACTCTTGGCTGGGAGTGCAGGCTCTGTCTTTCGAGTGCCTTGGGTGATGTGACTTTGGCAGGTTACTTCACTTACTGAGCCCCAGCTCCCTGTTAATAACAGCTTGCGTTTCTTAGGGATTTTACAGTTTGAAGATCAGATGACATAATATTCGTTTACTCTCAAAATAAGTGAGTTCTCTATGGAGAATACAAGTAATTTTCAACTTTTCCATTTCATTATATTAAGATTGATAGTTTAAATACTTTTATCTCTTTTATGCTTCCTTTACAATACCTTGAAATAAATAGCTACCTATTTTCAATCAATAGCTCTGTCTTTATGTCTACAATTTTGTATAAGTTATGTTTCATCTAGTTAAAGATTTATCTTCTATATTGTTTGCAGACTTTAAGTTGAACTTTGTTTCATATGAATGAAAGATACTGTGTAGTAAGCAAATATAAAATCAGTTGTAACTCATTTTGTCCTGCTGCTTTTGTCGATTAAATACAACTTATCTTTCCAGTAAATACTAAAACTAGTGATTTGCTGAACAAAAATGAAATTATCCAATGAGAAGATATTTAGTAAAATTTTTGTATATAGACAGCTAGCACAAATCTCGTTTTCCAAGTCATTTAAATTACCCAGAATTGATCTTTGTCAACTCTAAATATCATTTCTTATGATTACTGTATAGACCAAGTTGGTGACCAGCAGGAACTCCAAGGGCACTAAGCATTTTCTATGTGTTCCTGAAATCTTGAAGATGGGCTTACTGTAGTTTATCAGAGAGAAGAAAATCATGTAAAGTTCCTGGGATTGGTTGTCGAGCCAGCTTATGTATTTCTAATAGGGAGTGTCTTCTATCCTGATTTTGGTAGGGATACAATTTGACAATTACCTTCCATGGAACTATTGTTATTCCCAGATCATACTTAGAAGTATAAAGCTCCAAACCTAGAACAAAATAAATATTCTATTGGATCTTCTTTTATATCCTTTAGTATCTGTTTATTTAAAAAATTACATCAGTTCCAGGTGCTGAATATTTGGGTTTGCAACTTGAAAATGAATTCTGTTAGGTTCTTTTAATCTTTTTCTCGATTACACCTAGATTAATTGGCTTACCTTTTCTCTTTACCTAAAAGATTTCTTCTTACTATGCATTGCTCAGTGGGATAATAAATGCATTTGACTGACAGATTCTGTATGAATAAATTACTGGTGATTTGTATTAATGTATCTCTTACATTTTAAATATTTTGTTTACTGAAATATCTCACAAAGTAAAGATTAGATAATTTTTTAAAATAATGTAAACACATTTATTTATGTATTCTAATATCAAACAGCAAAGTACAACAATGAAAAAGTGAAATTGCTTTTGCACCAACCTAATATTTTATTTTGGGGTATAGCCGATTAAGAATATTATTGTAGTTTCAGGTAAAGAGTGAAGGATCTCAGTCATACATTTACGTGAATCCATTTTTCCACCAGTCCCCCTCCCATCCAGTCTGGCAATAACACTGAATAGAGTTCCATGTGCTATACAATAGGTCCTTGTTGTTTATCCATTATGAATGTAGCAATGTGTACATGGCCTTCCCAGACCTCTTAACTCTCCCTTTTTCCTGACAACCATAAGTTCTTTTTCTACGTCTGTGCATCTTTGTTTTGTAAGTAAGTTGATTTATATCATTCCTGATTCCACATGTAAGGGATGTCATATGATATTTCTCCTCCTTCTGGCTTTGTGCCACAGTCCAGGTCCGTACATGTTTCTGTAAATGGTATTATTTCCTTCTTTTTAAGGGCTGAGTAATATTCCTTTTCATATATGTACTGCATCTTCTTTATCTAGAAAGACTAGATTATTTTAAAACATTAATAAGCATGGCAATTGATAATGGAGAAAAAAGAACTCAGCTAAATAGCTGATACATCATAATAAGTATTTTAACTCACATAATTGAAAAGATAGCACTTAACTAGCATACCACAAATGAAAGTGAATAAAATGGCATATTGTTTGTACATTAAATATACTGGTCTTCCATGTTCTGAGCAAAGAGAGAGAAGGAGGGGAAAAAAACACCTGACTTAAGGCTACTTTTTATGTTATGTTTAAACATTACCAGGTTTACATGAAAGTTGCTGAGTTTTGACTGAATGATTTCCTCGAAGAACTGATTAGCAATAGTTTAAAAATAATCTAGTCTTTCTAGNGAAAGAGGGGAAAAAAACACCTGACTTAAGGCTACTTTTTATGTTATGTTTAAACATTACCAGGTTTACGTGAAAGTTGCTGAGTTTTGACTGGATGATTTCCTCGAAGAACTGATTAGCAATAGTTTAAAAAAAAAAAAAAAAGGCTGTCCTGTCAACAGGCCTGTCTCTAAGCACTCTTCCGCATGGTTGCTGTCTTGTATCTAGTCATGACTTTATTTAGCCTTATGCTTGGGATATAAAAATAATATATTTATAGCGTGTCACTTCCAAATACAAGGGAAGAAAACATATTCAATGGAAAAAATCAAGTTCTACTTTGGGAAAATCTTAATTATGAACATTTCATACTTTATTTATTAAATACATTGTTGAATAGTTTGAAAAATCTCATTTATTTGAAAATTTTAGAAAGTGCTTGAAGGAATTGCAAACCAAATCATAGCACTATTATGAAAGGCCAGTAACATTAAGTCCCTAATGAGTTAATATGTAATTTGGTAAAGAGCAACTTGAAGCTAAAACTGTTTAATCATAAGTACCTGTGCATCCTTTGGGACATTCTCAAAGGGTAGTTTTCTGTTTTCATAAGTTTCACAGGTCTTGGAGAGTTCAACTAATAACACCTTGTCGTGAATGATAAGGTAATGAAATTTTGGTGCCAGGATACCATGCTTCGCAGTTCTCATTGATAGCATTTTTAAATTGGATTTGGTAATACCAGAGGACATAACTTGATTAATTTTTACTGTCATTCTAGATGCCTTTTTAAAGCATCTACCTTGTAATTATTGCAAATAGAGGTTTCTATGAATAAACTTGTTTTTCATGAAGTAGTTATAATCTATTTAGTTAAAAAATAATTTTGATGGAAAGCTGATACATAGATCACATACCTTCTATATCCTTAGAGGCTTTTTTGACTGGTATTAATTTTCTAATTTTTTTTCTTTCATGTTCCATATAAGTAGGAGTACAGGAATGCATTTTTAAGGTAGTCGTGAAGAATTTCTAGGAAGCAGTCATGCCATAAAGCTGAGCATTGCCTCTTTTTAAGGTTAAGTAAAGTCCTAACAAGCATTTAGTGGGAATGTGCTAGACTCTTTTATGATTGTTTACTTTGAGAAAATTAGCCTGTGTCTTCATAGTCCTAATACCCATCTCTCTGAAAAGCATGCAGATTTAAATTCACTTCGTCTTAACTCATTTCAGGGATTTGATACAAAATTGAACACTTAGGCAAGAAGAAAAGATTTTTGAGTTTAGTAAAAACTGTACTAAGAAATTCCTGGCTTACATAGCTTAAATATCCATTAATGTTGACAAGAATATAACTCTGGACAAGGAGATATTTGTAAGTTTTTTATTTAACAAAATTGCCATGAATTTTCTGTTATAGAAATATACAAGAAGTTATCTTGTGTTGAACAGCGTTGAGGTGGGCAGATTAAACTATTTAAATAGGCAACAACCAAATAGAGAAGTAAAATCAGAAAGTCAGGATCTGTGCAAGTCTACTTGTGTCCTCCAAAGTTCATATTTTAGTACAGTTGTATCTTATAAGTAAGACAGATGTTTGTCAACTAAAGGCCTATTTGGAATATACACTATTCCTTAGGCTTTTTGAGGAGAGGGTGACAGGCACATTGATTCTTTAAAATTTACACAGGAAACTCAAACCAGAGCTCTGTGACAACCTAGAGGGGTGGACTGAGGTGAGAAGTGGGAGGGAGGTTCAAAACGGAGGGCATATATGTATACCTATGGCTGATTATGTTGATGTAAGGTAGAAACCAACACAATATTGTAAAGCAATTACTCTCCAACTAAAAATAAATTTTAAAAATTTTACTTTGAGGGGAAAAGAAATTATTAATTGTATTATTGGGCAATGTTTTAAGTTAATTTATCAAAAATACCAAATTTCAAGTGAGGACTTTTTTGGGAAAGCACAGAAAACTAAACTCTTCCAGGAAAAAAAAAAAAGTATCATAAAGTATATTAAAAACAATGTGAGTGTCTGTGTGTGTGTATGCTTGGCACTTTTGTAAGCCATTTATCTGTATTAATTCAGTTAATTATTATAGTATCCCCATAAAGTATACTTGTAAGTGCAATTCATATATATAAGAATTAAATCTTTAGTGGTAAATAGCTAGACTTGAGGTCAGGAATACATCTAACTTCCATGTTTAATTCAACTCTTTATTTTCCCTGCCAAGTAATCCAACTGTGTTGTATGAATGCTTTAATGGTGCTTCCTATCAACTCCATGTCCAATCATAATGCAACATCTCTGAATGGAAGGAATTTATAATTCTCATAAGATCTGTGAAAACTGGCATTAGCCCATTTTCTTGATAGAAACATATAAATGATGTAAGCTGGAAAGTGGCTCTTCCTTGATTTGTTGCTGGATAAATAATTGTGTATTTGAGGTATTTGGTTAATGATATAGTAATAATGAAAATAATTTTATAAGTTTGTAATATAATATTACTAATAATAGTATTAATAGGCACTAACATTTATATAAGGGCTACTGTGTGTCAGGCACTTCTGTGAGCCATTTTCTTGTATTAATTTATGTAATTCTTACAATATCCCCATAAAATAAGTATTATTTTGCCCATTTTACCGAAGAGGAAACTGAGATACAAGTCACACAGTCATTTAGTGCCAGGTGGAGTTTAAAACAAAGACAGTATGACTTAAGATTTCTTCCTTCTAACCAGTATGCTCTCTATAGTATACTGTAATAAGCTCAGATTTTTAAAAATAATTTCTGAAAGCAGTGAAATGTCATACTTACTGTATTTTTAAAGACATTGATTCCATTCAGCAAACTCTTCTGAGTGCCTGCCTAGAACTCATTTTATATGGGTATGCAGTGTTAAGTTGTTTACCTTTAGATTCTAAAACATAATGTATAAAGTACCCAGGGGAGTGTGTAAGAACTGTGACATTATACTAAAGTATTTAAGAAGGAAAGATCTATGTGTTGGTCAGTCTTCTGTAAGAACTCATTTTTTAAGGACTTTGCTTTTCACAGCTTGGTAATAGGGATTCTTAAAGGTTCATCTCACCACAGTTCAACAAAGCATTCTAAACCATGGCTGTATCGTGTGAAAGTAAGGGAAGTCTCTGAGAGTAAAAAGAATTAAGGAGAAAAGAGCGGTGCTGAAACTTAATATGTTGAGTGTAGATACACAAAAGGGAAAAGCCAAGATTAAGACCAGGCTAAATGCAGGGTAAGTACACCAAATAAGAAATATACACAAAGACCAGGACAAAAGGAAATTAAACTTATACAGGTGATAAATGATACCTCATTATTTATAGAAGCAAATTAAAAGGTCTGTGCAGGAGGCAGTTATAATTTAGATCCTCAAGATTCTCACAAATTAAATTTAATCAAATAAAAACACTTAATCACAATCAACAGACACACAGAGAAACAAGGGGTTGTGTGGTGAAATGAGACTGTAAGAACCCAGAGACTCTACATATAGAATTACAATTTGTGAAATGTTAAAGGAAATAGCAGATGAAATTAAAGAGAGAAACTGAAGATTACCAAAGATGACCAAGTAGGTTTGCAAAAGAACCAAATATAATTTAAGAAAATATAAATATGATGGTTGAAATTAAACATGCATTAAACAGCAGACACACATTTCACACATTTCACGTAAGTTTATGCTCAAAATCCTTCAACCTAGACTTCAGTAGTACATGAGATGAGAAGTTCAACATGTACAAGCTGGATTTAGAAAAGGCAGAGAAACCAAAGATCAAATTTCAAACATCAGATGGGTCATAGAAAAAGCAAGAGAGTTCCAGAAAAACATCTACTTCTGCTTCACTGACTACACTAAAGCCTTTGACTGTGTGGATCACCACAAACTGGAAAATTCTTAAAAGAGATGGGAACACCAGACGACCTTAGCTGCCTCTTGAGAAATCTGTATGCTGAATTCTCAAGAAATGACAGTTAGAACCAGACATGGTGTTCCAAACTGGAAAAGGAGTACATCAAAGCTGTATATTGTCACCCTGCTTATTTAACTTATATGCAGAGTACATCATGAGAAACGCCAGGTTGGATGAAGCACAGGCTGAAATCAAGATTGCAGGGAGAAATATCAATAACCTCAGATATGCGGATGACACCAACCTTATGGCAGAAAGTAAACAGGAACTGAAGAGCCTCTTGATGAAGGTGAAATAGGAGAGTGAAAAAGCTGGCTTAAAACTCAGTGTTCACAAAACTAAGATCAAGGCATCTGGGCCCATCACTTCATGGCAAATAGATGGGGAAACAATGAAAACTGTGGCGAATGTTCTTTTCTTGGGCTCCAAAATCACTGTGGACAATGACTACAGTCACTGTCCACCTGAATATTCATTGGAAGTCAACCTGAATATTCATTAGCAATCAACCCTTAAAATTCTCTGGAAGAACTGATGCTGAAGCTGAAGCTCCAGTAGTTTGGCCACCTGATAGCAAGAGCTGGCTCAATGGAAAAGACCCTGGTGCTGGGAAAGATTGAGGGAAAGAGGAGAAGGAGTCAGCAGAGGATGAGATGATTGATGGCATCGCCAGCTCAGTGGACATGAGTTTGAGCAATGTCCAAGAAATAGTGAAGGTCAGAGAAGCCTGGTGGGCTGAAGTCCATGGGGTTGCAGAGTCTGACACGACTGAGTGACTGAACTACAACACCAAAACAGCAAACTACACTCTGCTGAAGAAAGAAATGCTGAATTAGATGCTAGGTCTAAGGAAATTGTCCAGAATGCAGTCCAGGGAGAGACTAAGATGAGAAGTGTATAAGACGGTTGAGAAACATGAAAGACAGGGTATAGAAGGCCTTCATCCTGTACAATGAAACGTCTCAAATAGATACTCAAAGTGATGAATGAAAGACAACATTCAAAATGATGGCTGTGAGTTTTCCAGATCAAATATCTACAGAATAGGAAGCACAACCTATACCAAGCCAGATGAATAAAATGAAATTCACTTCAAGAAAATATTGTAGTGAAACTTTAGAATAGTAAAATACAAGATCTTAAATGCAGACAGAAAGAAAAGACATGATCGGTGTGCATCAACAATTAAATGCAAATAACTTTCTGTTAGCAAAAATGGGAACAAATACACACTGAGGTATTTTCAAATTTTAAGAAAAAGAATTTGTTTTAAAATGCGATATTCAGCATAAGCTCTTTATAGAATAAGGACAAAATTAAACCAACTACAGATTAATAATAAAGGTGTTTCCTGTGAATAGCCCTTTTGTTAAAAGACTTTCTAGAGGAAAGTTTGGCAGACTTTTTGATGATCAGACAGTAAATACATGCAGGTCATAGAATCTCTGTTGCAACTGCTCAGCTCTGCTATAGCTTGCAAAAACAGCCATGGGCAGTAGATAAACGAATGCATGTGACTATGTTCCAATAAGACCGTATTCATAAAAATATGTAACTGATCCAAGAACTGTAGTTTGCTCACTCCTGCTCTGAAGGAAACATTTCAAGAAACAGTTTTCTTTTTAAGGAAAAAATTGAGAGACAAGAGGGCATACCTGCTATGAAACTAAATGTATAGCAATTAAGTATACAATAAAACAATGTGTAGTTCCTTTGCAGAGAATGGGATAGAGCTTAACTACTGGACAAATTGTTAAGTAAATTGAAAGAGATGTTGTTTGGAGTTCAGATATTTATATTCTCTGTATTGTTCAAAGAGGAAGAAAGGAGTTCAAATATCAATTAACTTGAAATTTTGTTAATTTGTCTGATAAAATCACAAGTATAGCCAGTAAAAAACAGTGTAAGTTCCAAACTGGAAGAGGAGAAATGGATTAAGAAAGATATATGAAGTAAAACAAACACAAAAATGTCTAAAAGGAACATAGATAAAGGAGGACAAATAGAAGGAATAGTGTAAGATCTGAAAAACATAAAATAGACTTAAGGGAATATTACTTCATGACGACAAAAAGCTTAATTCACCAGAATGATACAGTTCAAAAACTTGGATGTGCATATAATAATACCCCAAGGCAGACATGTAAAAAAATATGATAAACTATAGGAATAAGTTGACAGATATAGCATTATGTTGGACAACAACAAAATTCTCTAACTTACAGATGCTGCTGCTGGTGCTAAGTTGCTTCAGTCGTGTCTGACTCTGTGTGACCCCACAGACTTACAGATGAGCCAAGCATAAACATATTACTAAAGACATGGGAGCTTTAAACAATTCAGTTATACGTGTATATGGAACCCCACCCAGCAGTTGAAGAACACATATTCTTCTCAATCACAGGTGGATCTTTTTTCAAGTTTATCATATACTAGAGATCTGAAATGTGTGCATGCTGAGTCATTTTAGTTGGATCTGACTGTCTCTCACCCTATGGACTGCAGCCAACCAGGCTCCTCTGTCCATGGTATTCTCCAGCAAGAATACTGGAGTGGGTTGCCATTTCCTTATCCAAGAGATTTGAAATAAATTTTAATAAATTTCTAAATTTCAGCTTTATTCATTGACCACAATAATATGAAATGTGAAATAAAATTTAAAAGGGTGATGTTTTAAAGCCACTTAGAAAAAAATCTAAAAACATACCAAGTAACTCACGTATCAAGGAAAAAATCATAGAAAAAAATAGACCAGAACAGTACTTAAATCAGAATTTGTGGAGCACAGAAATAGTGATATAAAGAAATTTATATGCTAGTCTTTGTATTAAACAGAGAGAGTAACGTGGAAACTTACATTCAGTTCAGTTCAGTCACTCAGTTGTGTCCGACTCTTTGCAACCCCATGAACCACAGCATGCCAGGCCTCCCTGTCCATCACCAACTCCCGGTGTCCACCCAAACCTATGTCCATCGAGTTGGTGATGCCATCCAACCGTCTCATCCTCTGTCGTCCCCTTCTCCTCCTGCCCTCAATCTTTCCCAGCATTAGGGTCTTTTCCAATAAGTCAGGTCTTGATACCAGGTGGCCAAAATATTGGAGTTTCAGCTTCATCATCAGTCCTTCCAATGAACACCCAGGACTGGTCTCCTTTAGGATGGACTGGTTGGATCTCCTTGCAGTCCAAGGGACTCTCAAGGGTCATCTCCAAAACAATTTGAATTTAATGACTTTTCAAATCTGCCAAAAAATTAAATACTTGGCCTGGAAAATTTTATAGATGAGGTTTCTCAATTTTTAAATGATTATTCTAAACTAATAGAGTGTAAAAATAATTATGACAAAATGTTCAAAAGGATACATTCTCCATGTCCAAGTTGAGTTTATCTCAGAAATGGAAGTGTGTGTTGTGTTAGAATATTCATATCACTACATTAATAGTTTCTATACATCGAGAAAACACTAAAATCCAACCCTGATTTTTCAGTTTTTAAAACAAAGGAAATAATCGAGTTGAAACCTCTATCCTGCAATGTGAAATGAAGGACTCTCTTCACCTAATACTGGAAATTTTAACTCTTAGCTAATACAGTACAGTACTCAAGAGTGAAAAATATAAAAATTGGAAAAGAAGAAGCTGATTACTTTTTATGTTATCTATGAATAGTTGAAAAAGGAACCGACAGGAAAATTGTTAAAAATAAGAAACTTTATCAATGAAATATATGGAATGAACTACATTTTATACATTAGTTACAAAATATTAGAAAAATTTTTTTTAGAAAGACATCACTTATATTGGATAATGGAATAATAAATGGCAACAAAGAGAAGACACAGATAACAAAAGATGCCCAAGACCTGAATGGTGTAAATTCTAAGTTTCTTTCAGTAGACTTTAAAAAGACAGTAGCTCAGTTGGTAAAGGGAAACCGTGGTTTGATTCGTGTGCTGGGAAGATCTGTTGGGGAAGGGATAGGCTACCCACTTCAGTATTCTTGGGCTTTCCTCGTAGCTCAGCTAATAAAGAATCTGCCTGCAGTGCGAGAGACCTGGGTTTGATTCCTGGTTGAGAAGCTCCTGTGGAGAAGGGAAAGGCTACCCACTCCAGTATTCTGGCCTGGAGAATTCCACGGGCTGTATAGTCCATAGGGTCACAAAGAATCAGACATGACTGAGTGACATTCACCTTCACTTTCTTAAAAGACAAAACTTAATGGAGAGCCATATCATGTTCATAAGTAGAGAGATTAAATACTACTATAAAGATACCAATTCTATATTAACTATAAAATCAGTAGTTCTGTTCAGAATTGTAATAGGCATTTTCAACAACTTTAGTAAGTCTGTTTTGAACTATTCAGACATGACTGAGTGACATTCACCTTCACTTTCTTAAAAGACAAAACTTAATGGAGAGCCATATCATGTTCATAAGTAGAGAGATTAAATACTACTATAAAGATACCAATTCTATATTAACTATAAAATCAGTAGTTCTGTTCAGAATTGTAATAGGCATTTTCAACAACTTTAGTAAGTCTGTTTTGAACTATAGATGACAAAGCAAAGACCTGAGAATAGTGAAGTCATTTCTAAAGAAGAAGAAGAAATCTTTTATGTAGCTTCTCTTTGTTATCATTTATTATTCCATTATAAATGATTTCTTTATAAAAAAATTATAATTTCCAATATTTTGTAACTAGTGTACAAAATGTTCATCCTATATATTCCATTGATAAAGTCTCATATTTTTTTAATAGTTTTCCTGTAGATTCCTTTTTGAATTATTCATAGATAACATAAGAAGTAATTAGCTTCTTCTTTTCCAGTTTTTATATTTTTCATTCTTGAGTACTGTACTGTATTAGCTAAGAGTTAAATTTCCATTATTTGGTGAAGAGGGCTCACCTTAAGACACTATAAAAATTAAAACAGAATGGTTGGCACTACTGGTAAAGAACCCGCCAGCCTTTGTAGGTGACATAAGAGACGTGGGTTTGATTCTGGGTCAGCAAGATCCCATGGGGGAGGGCATGGAAACCCACTCTAGTGTTTATGGCTGAAGAATGCCATGCTCGGGGGAGCCTGGCAGGCTACAGTCCTCAGGCTTGCAAAGAGTTGAACATACTGAAGNTATATATTCCATTGATAAAGTCTCATATTTTTTTAATAGTTTTCCTGTAGATTCCTTTTTGAATTATTCATAGATAACATAAGAAGTAATTAGCTTCTTCTTTTCCAGTTTTTATATTTTTCATTCTTGAGTACTGTACTGTATTAGCTAAGAGTTAAATTTCCATTATTTGGTGAAGAGGGCTCACCTTAAGACACTATAAAAATTAAAACAGAATGGTTGGCACTACTGGTAAAGAACCCGCCAGCCTTTGTAGGTGACATAAGAGACGTGGGTTTGATTCTGGGTCAGCAAGATCCCATGGGGGAGGGCATGGAAACCCACTCTAGTGTTTATGGCTGAAGAATGCCATGCTCGGGGGAGCCTGGCAGGCTACAGTCCTCAGGCTTGCAAAGAGTTGAACATACTGAAGGAACTTAGCAGGCACACATGCATGGTATTGGTGCACACATGGATCCAATGATCACATGGACTGAAACAGCTCCAAAACATCAACACTTAAAATCCAGATGAGTGGCTTTGTAACTCAGTGATGGAAAGGATACGCTATTTGTGAAATCGTTATGGGTCAACTCATTTTTCATGTGAAAAAATTAAATTGGAATCATACCTCATTTTACTCACAAATGTATTCACAAATGTTGATCCCAGTTAAATAACATAGGTGCTGAAATATGAACAACATCATTTAAGAATTTGAGGAGAAAACATAGAAAAATATTGTTGTCTTTCATGTATAGAAGGATTTCCTAAATAATTTATTAAAGGTATGAACAGTGAAGGAAAAGAGGTTGTAAATTTGAGAACTTCTGTTTACAAAAAGGCAATGTAAATAATGCACAATGATATGTAAAAGCCAGAATATTACATGCTGGATATTTATGCTTTAAAAAGCATAAAGTTAACAAAAAATAGTATCCAGAATATTTAAAGAGCTGTAAATCATTAAGAAAATGATAATTTAATGAAACAGTGAATAAGAGATATGAAGAGGCATTTCATTAGAATAGGAAATGCAAATATTTTGTAAACAGGTGAGAAAATGCTTGAATTAGTAACCATAGATATACAGGTTAAAAACATGATGTAATACTATTATATACCTGCTGTATAGATAAAACACTGGTAACAGTGTTAGTGAGGATGGTAGCTATGATGATGTATTGATGGTGGAAGTGTACATTGGCTCAGTCACTTTGAAAGCATTTTGACCTCATTTAGTAGAAAAACGGAAGATGGACCTCTTCTTTTGTTCATCAGTTGTGCTCCTATCCTAGAAAGCAGTGGATTTCAAATTATTTTGTCCTCACCCACAATGGAACCTAAAACTTTTATATTTATGTGTTTTTGGAACTGAGACAAACAATACTTAACCTCAGTCCTTCTGTTCTAAAATGTTACGTTCTATAATGAAGGAGTGTGCTCTTCCACTTAAAGAGTATCTGTCAGCATTTTCTAAACAAATCTAAGAATCAATGAGACCTGCCATTTACAACAAAAAAAGAAAGCTCGTACGTATATACACAGGGAAATGTACAAGAACGTTTGTAACTGCATGATTCATCATTGCTCAAAAATTGGAAACAACCCAAATCCCACTGATAGGAGAGTAAACAATAATACCCAATCTAGTTTTATAAACAGTCACAAGGAAGCATAATTTATACATAAACATATGGGTGAATCTTAGAAATACAATGTTGAGTGAAGAAAACAAATCATAGTAGTTTACAATAAAGGGTATGGCAAATATAAAAACAAAAACAAAAAAAAATTTTATAGTAGGCACATCTTATAGAGGATTACAGTGCCAGACTTCTAAATTTTACATTCCTACACATCCGGTTAATTTTACTGGCTTTGGATTCTTTTGGTTTCTCTGAGGGAAAGTATGTTGTATATTGCTCTAATGTATATTTAAACTAGTTGTGACAAAGTTCATTTTGTTGCATTTAGTTAGGTAGAAAGCATATATTATAGGAAAACAACTGTGAACTGGTGTGATTTATTTTCTTCCAGAGTACACACACATGCACCCATATATGTGTACCCATATATGTGTGTGCACCCATGCACCCATATATGTGTGTGTATAGTCTCCTCAGTCATGTCCAGCTCTGTAGCGCGCCAGGCTCCTTTGTCGATGGGATCCTCCAGGCAAGAATAGTAGAGTGGGTTGCCATGCCCTCCTCCAGGGGATCTGTTTGTTAACATACGTGTATATATATATGCATCATTAGTATACTTGTATATTTTTATTACTGTATTTTTATAGATACTTTAGAGTCTTTCGTTATTTTTAAAAGCACATGAGCCTTAGGAACGGAGGTGGATTATTGGTTATGCCTTCACCGTGAATAGTCCAGATGTGTCTGAAGGTTGAAAGCCCTCTCCTGTCATTGCTCTAGACTGGTAAGCCCATGGATCTTTCAGACAAAAGCACACACCAGGTTGTGTCTGCAAGTTCTGCAAGCACGCAGGATTCCTTTTGGTATTACATAGATGACAGCTGGGGGCAGTGCACTTTACTTGCCAACTGACTATGTAGTAAACCGGGTAAAGCATAGGATGACTTAAAGAAATTGATAGCTAACTATCTTCATGTATGTGCATGTGTGTGCTCAGTCCCTCACTCATGTCCAACTGGGCGGCCCCATTGACTGCAGCCTGCCAGGCTCCTCTGTCCATGGGATTTTTCAGTTAAGAACATTGGAGTGGGTTGACATTTCCTACTCTAGGGACCTTCCCAACCTGGGAATCAAACCCACCTTTCTTGTGTCTCCTGCATTGGCAGGCGGATTGTTTACCTCTGTACCACCTGAGAAGCTCTTACCTTCATCTATGACTCACCCTCAACTTCCTTTCTGGCTTCAAATTTTGGAATTGAAGAAACTAATAAGCAATTATATCTAGAATAATGTGGTTTTAGAACCAACTTTTCTGTTTTAAGCTACTTTTACTTCTCAAAATTTAGCATAAAAACCCCAAATTACCACTTGAACTGTGATAGTATTTTCAGACTAAATACCTATTTCTGTGCTGTCTGTTGGTATTTTTCCAGCTAAAATTCTTCTAATGTCAGAATAAGATATTTTTAAATGAAATAGTCTTTTAAATGGAAATCGATAGTGCATTTTCCATAGAACAATATAGCTTTAAGAACTCCTTCAGACTTTATTTCTCAAGGTAAACATTATTTCTATAGATCCCGAGAAGTAATTTTGACTTTTTATTACCCAAAGGAATACTAAAAAGGCGTGACAATTATATCTAGTAATAGGTTACCTATTTGATGTTCTTATTGAAATGCATCTAGTCATTAAAGTAGAAAATTCACATCTGAAAATTGTATACTTTAATAAGTTTCCAAAAAAAAAGCTACATGATATTTTTACCTATTACCTGTTCCTCTTACTCCTCGCTCAGACAAGAAACAAGTTTGATCCCTATGTATTTGCCTGTCCTTTACTCTACCACTGTTCAGTTTTCCTTTCCCATCTTCCATATACCTACATGGGTACACACACACACACTTACCTTTAAGAGCCCACTTATTTTCTACTTTGGGGTTGCCTTCTCCTTTCCTAGCCTACGTTGGTTTTTAATAGCAGCTGTCGTCCTATACCTGGTGCTTAACGTATGCTACATCAATATGAAGGCACGTAGCAGAGAAAACATAAACTGTAACTAGCTTTCAGGTATTGCATCTGCTTCTTAGTTCTTTCATTGTAGTGAACAAGAACAGAATTATTCTGAGCTAGAATAGAGGATGCAGATTCCATTTTGAGGAAACAATTGCATATTAAAATATGTAGTCTTGGAGCTGGAATTTCATAGCTTACCAATATCATTTAATGTTAATATATGTCATGATCTGTGAAGTTTCTGAGAATTTACCAAAGTTTCTTGATTTCCATAATTTCATGAATGTTGGTAGAAGGCAAAAGACCATGGGTCAGAAACAAAGAATAGTTTATTATAGCAAAAATAGTAGCCAAAGTAAACAGATTTGTGGATTTCTGAGCTCAGAATTCCCACAGGGCAGTGTGAAAAAGGCTGGGTTTAATACCTGCACTCAGAGTGCTTTGTATTACTAGGGGGAGATCCTGAATTTAGAAAACCCAATCTTCTTTCAGAATTAAGACTATTTGACCGTTGCCCCTGTTTATCATTCTGGACAAGAAACAAATACATTTGCTTCAGAGGGAAACACTGCCTCTATTTTCTAAGACTGTTCATATCTTTGAAAAGGCAGTTCGAAACAAAGAATGCTTCATTAAGCTTGCGTCTTACTTAGTTTTACTCTCTTACTTGAAAATCTTTTGTTGTTTCCTAGTTCCCTTGAAGGAAACTGTAACTCCTCATCTTGTTCTTGAATATCCTAAATGATCAGGTCCCTGCATCCCTCCTGACCTCCTTCAATACCACCGTGCTGGCCTCTCCTCTTGCCAGCCCACCAAAAGCCTTTGCATTTGGCTCTCCCTAGATCATTACCTAGATAGCTCCTTGACTTTGAGCTTGAATTAAGACCAAGTGGGATGCCTTATCTGACCAACTAAGATAAAATAACTCTCCAGGAATTCTATCACATCCCTCCTTTTTTTGTAGTACCATACTTGTTAGAGATTTTAATTGTTTGTAATCTGTTTTGCCTCCGGACCCAACCTATCACACAGAATGTAAACTTGTTTTAGTTCTATTAATATGTATCTCAAGTCTTTAACACAGTACCAATTACCGTTAGGGCTTCCCAGGTAACACAGTGGTCAAGAATCTGCCTGCAGTGCTGCAGACACAAGAGACTCGGATTCAATCCCTGGGTCAGGAAGATCCCCTGGAGGAGGACTGGGCAACCCACTCCAGTATTCTTGCCTAGAAAATCCCATAGACAGCAGAGCCTAGAGGGCTACCGTCTAGGGCCTTGGAAAGAGTTGGACACAACTAAGAGACTGAGCATGCTCGCATGTATGCGTCCACAACTCAGTCTCTCAGTAAACGTTCTTTGCATGGATGAGTTAATACTCCCTCTGTTCTATTCTTGATTCTCCTTTTTTCCCTTGCAGTTTTCCTTTTAATTGTTTTGATCAGTAATACCAAACTTTATTATCTGACTTCTAATGAAGGACTTGCCCCATCTCTTGGGTTTAAAAAAAATATAGTCAAGAAGATTAAACCCTCACCAAAAATAACGTGGCACATACTTGTTTAATTATACACTTTTCTACTTAATTCTATTAGTGACAGACTAGCAATTCAATTCAGTTCAGTTCAGTCGTTCAGTCGTGTCCGACTGTTTGCGACCCCATGAATCGCAGCCCGCCAGGCCTCCCTGTCCATCACCAACTCCCGGAGTTCACTCAGACTCAGGTCCATCGAGTCAGTGATGCCATCCAGCCATCTCATCCTCGGTCGTCCCCTTCTGCTCCTGCCTCCAATCACTCTTAGCATCAGAGTCTTTTCCAAAGAGGCAACTCTTCGCATGAGATGGCCAAAGTACTGGAGTTTCAGCTTTAGCATCATTCCTTCCAAAGAAATCCCAGGGCTTATCTCCTTCAGAATGGACTGGTTGCATCTCCTTGCAGTCCAAGGGACTCTCAAGAGTCTTCTCCAACACCACAGTTCAAACTAGCAATTAGATAACCTCTTTGGCTTCATCGGTACTGAGAATAGTCTGCACAGGAGATTGTAATGTGATGACATGCTGTTTGTTGGCACTTTGAAAACTTAATGTTCACCTGCTGATTCCTACAAATGCCACAGGAATGGCATTTCTTGATTTGCATAAAGCTTATAAAAAGTACAAAAATAACTAATCTCATATCTGTTGAGATCTTAGGTTTCACTTGTCATTATTGGTTCTGATGAACAGTCGGAGGCCCTGACTTTGAAATGCCATGTATTTCTTTAGTCATCCTTCTGATACTTCTATCTGTATGAAAGAAATTGTTAAGCATAAATTGTCATATAAGGTAACCATTACAATATTTCTGCTTTTTATCATTTTTTCATAAGTTATTTTTCTTGTACTCAGTGGTTTATGGGAGAGTAATACATTTGCTAGGCACTCTTTTGGAAGTACATATAGGAAAACAGTTTTGATTTGTAAATTAAGTCCTTTTTTTATTTTTAGTTTCTGTCTTCTCTTAGTTGATTTCACTAAGATGCAGGTGCTTGTAACAGTTGTATTTTTAGATACATAATACTTTTAACAAGGGTTCATGTGCTAATCTTTTAAAAGACTGTGTTACTAATTAAAGTAACCATTACCTAAAAGATATTTAACTGCAGTTTTACAGGTGAATAATTTTACATTTTCTTTGTTTAATCATTGTGATTAAAATTGATCATTTTCCAAAATTTGTTTATAACAGCAAGCAATAAAGGAGAATGTCAAAAAAAGAGAAGAAGAGGAAAAAGAAAAACGTGCCAGGATAGCCAAAGAATTGGCAGAGAAGGAAAGATTTGAACGCCAACAAAAGAAAAAGCGCTTATTAGAGATGAAGACTGGTGAGTACTGTCAAATTTGCCATTTATATTGTATACCAAGATTAATCGGCAGTTTAATATCCTTCTTTGCAAAAGGAAGACGTGTTCCCTTATTTCTATTTTTAAACAGTAGATCAATTATTTCTTTTATGGGCTTTCCCCACTTCAGATTAATAACAAGCAGTGTTTCCATTCTGACCTTGGTCATGGGTGGTTTTGCTGTAGTTGCATTGTATGAGCGTTTCTTTGGCTACTATTTAAATAACCAGTCTGCAATAATTTATTTCCGTGAATAAATTAACAACTATAGGAAACAGAAATTCTATAGGACCTATTTTCTTTAACAAAATACTCTTAAAGAAGGGGGGGAAAAGTGATGGGGGGGACACTTATTGATTAAGAGACGTATCAACCAGCTGTTATAAATGGAACTCAGGTATACTGCAGTCCAAACAAATGTAGAAAAATGTAGTCTGAAAAATTTGAATGCTTTAGTTTTTTCTCGTAGACATTATTACAACATTGTTGTGNCTCTTAAAGAAGGGGGGGAAAAGTGATGGGGGGGACACTTATTGATTAAGAGACGTATCAACCAGCTGTTATAAATGGAACTCAGGTATACTGCAGTCCAAACAAATGTAGAAAAATGTAGTCTGAAAAATTTGAATGCTTTAGTTTTTTCTCGTAGACATTATTACAACATTGTTGTGAATATGTTTTCAAGTGTCTTTTAGAAACTCATGGTGACGTTTTATAGACGAAAAGATGTAATGTCTTGGATTGCATGACGAATAGTCATGTGTATAGATGACATAAGAATGACTACAAGTAATACTTAGTAAAGTTGAGTGATGGGTACTTGGAGGGTAGGCTATGTTCACGATACCATTTTCTCTACTTTGGAATTTTAAAATTCTCTATTTTGAAATTTTCTTTAATAAAAAGTTCTTAGAAAAAATTGAAAAGTAAAAGTACAAAAATTATTGTTTTGCAGAAACATATATGTGTATTTTCTAAATTTAAAAGGTATCACTAACTTAGAAGCAAAAGAGGTAAAATATAGTTATATTTTTGCCCCCTCCAAATCCTGGCTCTTCCACCTCCAAGCCACCAAGGACTGTAGAAGACTAATTAAAATCTATCAGCGTCACTGCTAAATTACCATAGTTTACAACTTAGGCCTGCAAACTCACCTGAAGTTTCCCTGAGGGTAAAAACCAAGATGCCTTTTTTTCCTTCTTCACTTCCATTTTTACAGACATATTTTCTCTTTAATAAAGCAAGCTGAGTATCTTAATGTATTGCACAAGTTTTTCCCAGGGGTTAAAAAATCGTCCAAGCACAATTTCTTGTTTATAAGAGTACACTTGAAATTCATAAAGTGTTCGCAGAAATATCTTAAAGTATTAACACAATGTAGATCAGGACAATTTAGCATTGATTTTTAAAAGATGCTTCTGGAAACCTTTTAAAATAATATATTACTGTCTAGTTTACCAGACATTCAGGTGTTTGAACATTATTAGTTCATTGAGTTTTGGTTAACAAGTCATCTGGATGTGTTGCTTGATGGCAGATTGACTGTGTATTGTGTGGGGATTTTACCTAAGGGTCTGTCATACAAAGCCTTTTAGCAATCAACCTGGAAAGTTGAAACTTGACAGGAAGCAAAAATTTTAATGAACCTCCGTATCCAATGTAATCTTAATAATATTTTCATTTAATTTTCTTTTTCTTCTGAAGGAAGCTTCCATTTTTAAAGATAACTATGTTTATTTTATTTTTCAATTTGAAAATAATATTTTCATGTTGTAGAAGACAAATGGGTGGCCATTCCCTTCTCCAGGGGATCTTCCTGACCCAGGGATCGAACCTGGGTTTCCTGAATTGCAGGTGGATTCTTTACTTTATGAGCCACCAGAGAAGCCCTAAGTTTATTTTATTTTCCAATTTGAACATAGTAATTTCATGTTATAGAAGACACCGAAAAAGTGTTTCAATCAAAAGACCATAACCCAAGGAATCACTGTTAATATCTTGACCTGTTTTTCTTTCAATTTTAAAAGTGTCTATCTTTTAACAATAGTTACATGACTCTAGCCAACAGACAGTTTAGTGTCTCACATTACTTCCTGAATTTCCAGAATGTTTCATTTTATGTAAATTGTTATTTTTAATTTATAATTTTTAATATCTATGTTATTGCATCCATTGAAAGTATCATGTCTAATTTAACTTGCAATTAATTTTACATTCGTCAGTATGAGGTCATAGAGCAATATTTATTTTCAACTTTTCTGTGTGATAGTTGTTTATGCATACCTAATGCATAAGTGGACTTCTGTGGTGACTCAGACGGTAAAGCTTCTGCCTACAATGCGGGAGACCTGGGTTCAATCCCTGGGTTGGGAAGATCTCCTGGAGAAGGAAATGGCAACCCATTCCAGGATTCTTGCCTGGAAAATCCCATGGATGGAGGAGCCTGGTAGGCTGCAGTCCATGGGGTCGCAAAGAGTCTGACACGACTGAGCAACTTCACTCACTCAATGCATAAGTAATTGAAAAGTGTTTGTAATTATTAGAATATGAAAGAAGAAAGGTTAAATAGTTTTAAGATTCTTGGTGCGTGCTACCAAACTGATTTCCAGAAATATTTTTCTACTTTCACCAACTTTTACTATTTAGTTTATGAATGTGCCTTGGTTTGCTATTTCTCATTTTGTAAGGTTTTTGTTAACTTAATAGATTAAAAAGTTGTATTTTATTATCTTAACTTGCATTTCTGTGAATACTACTGAAACTGGACTTTTTTCCAAATGTCTACAGTGCATTTGCATTTCTTCCTTTGTGCGTGGCATTGTCTTATTTTTCTCATAGATTTATGTATTCAATATGTATCAATATTTACATTAAATTTTTTTTTTTACTTTTTTTAAAATAACATAACCATGTATTACTGTATCAAGTGGCAAAGCTCAACAATGCAAAACCAAAATTACTTTTGCACCAACCTAATTATTTTACATATGATATGCATATGTTTCAGTGCTACTCTCTCAATTCTTCCAAACCTCTCTTTTCCCCTCTGTGTCCATAAGTCTCTGTCTTGGTCTCCACATGCCTTGCAGATAGGTTCAACAGTACCATCTTTGTAGATTCCGTATATAAATTGCTTCCTTTTTATGTAATATTTCAGTGTAATCTTTGCTTTTGTGATTTTTTTCCTATCATATCTAAGTTTAGAAAATCATTCCTTTGATAATTTCTTATTCCACTTCATTTTTTTTTTTAGTTTAAGTTATTTGTAATACTATTTTCTCCATTTATTTGTAATTCTGTCTTAGTTATTCATATATTTGACATGTAGTTTTTAATATGCTAGAATCTGTTTCTGAGTTCTGTCAAAACTTTTCTATTTTTAACCATCATTTATGGCCAATAGTTTGTTATATTGTGTTAAGGTTGTTACTTTTCTATTCTTAATTATTAAGATAAATTGAATATTTTTGATTTTAAAATAAATTTAAGAAAAGTTCTCTGTTGCATCCTTTGACCTACTAGATTATTTTATAGAACATTTTCCATACTATCCTTCCCCCAACATGGTCTGAAAAGTATTATCATGGATGAGTCTCAAATAAATATAAGGCTCTCACTTGATAGGGAGTTCCAAAACCGTTAGATGCTGAGGTCCATTTGTGCCATACATGCCGTCATTTTCCAGGAGAGTATTCTTCAAAGGATATTCTGGCTGGCATTGACTTATATAAACTATTAAATAAATACTTTAATACATCTTAAAAAATATTATATATTATGTGTGACTATTTTAAAAGGTTTAATCAAACCTTTTTGATAAAAGAAAATACAACTTTTGGCACAGCAGAAAGCTTTGATGTTCTTTTAAAAACATTTGAAAATTTTGTAACTCAAGTTTTAATTGTTTTTCTTATAGGCTATAGCATTTTAAAGAATCTAGAATCGAGGGCTATATCCCAAATTTTATGGTACATAAACATATAATTTTCTCACCAAAGTAAAAGACCTCTTCTGAAATTCCAATAAATAATGATTATTCTGAATGGTCTTTAATTTTCCTTTAAACATACCGTGATTATTAGCATAGAAAAACTAGGTATTCAGTCTCAATATTATTGTAGCTGTTACAACCAAGTAAGTCATATAAGTATCAAATATATTATTTCTGATTTGTTGATACCTTCCTTCGTATTTAAAAATAGTACAAATATGAAGTAACCTTTTTCTTTCCATATTAGATGTAGAACATGCTTTTTGTCATTGGATATTATATTGTTATGAAAAATATAAGTGCTGAGGTCTTCCATTATTATTTTATTGGTATAGAAAAAACTAATAGCTATGCCACTTTTGTTTCTTTTATTCAGCCACAGTTTTTTAACCGCCCCCACCCCGGTCAGTGTGCTAGAATTGCAGTGATAAATAAAGACAAATAAGATTTCTGTTGTAATGAAGTTTAAAATTCTAATACGAGGGCCATTATCTCATCTTATTATCTTATATTTGTAATTATTTTATACATCTTATACATAACCACATATATAAGATAATTTCAGACTATAAAAAGTTATGTGAAGTAAAGTAAGACAAGATAATGAGATAGAAATGGAGACTGGCTGTGTTGGTGAGTGCACGTGATGAATTTTGGTCCTCAGAACTCAGAAAGGAGAATATTAAGATAGCAGACTTACTAATTTAAAATATTGGTTACAAACCTCCTTATAAACTGTTAGGATAACTAGGCTCATGTGATTTACTCTCGTATATATGCTAATCTTGTGAACTTTTTAAACATCTTATTGTGAAGATCAGCTAAATTTTCATGTATTTCTTTCTGGGTGTTATTATTTTCATATGGAACATACTATTACTGTAATCTTTGTAGAAGTTATCAGCCTGACTTTCCTTTTATCTAGAGAAAACAGAAGGGCAAATTGTTTAATTTACAGTTGTGTTTTGTCACCTCTCTGAATTAGAAACTGTTGGTTTTGTCTTGTTTTTGTGTGTAGAATACATACCCCTGAATGATAGAGGAGAGAAAAATCTTCAACCCAGCCCTGCCCTAAACACACAGGGAGCGTCCTTCTATCTGTTTTTATGACTGAAGTAAATAAAACATGCAAATAAAACTATATTTTCACAGATGTACAAATTCTTGCATCACCACCTGAGGTAGTAGAGTAAATTTAATTCCTGCTCTTTCTTATCCATCATAAATCACTACTTGCCCTTGGCAAGAGAGCAAACAACTATTTGGAAGTCTACTATTTATTATCACTATCATTTCCGAATGTTATTTTTGTTAGTAGAATGAAAATAAACGCTGAATAGTGGGCTAAGTTTTACTGAGAAGAAAAGTGCAGCATTAAAAACCCGTTAGAGCAGCAAGACTAAGCCGAACCCCATCTCGTGTTATCATGTGATGGGATTAAAAGGCCATTTGTCTCATTTTCATTCTCTTTGGAAATGGTGAGCCTGGAGGTCTCTTAAATATTCACACGTGCAGTTGTTATTTCTGTTGAATGGTTTGATATTACATAAAACAAACAACTGCATTTTCAAGATGTCTTTGTTTAATTGGTTGAATTTTGAATACATTTTCTAAGGTTGATGTTTAAATTTGAGTTATTTTAATTTCAAGATACTGAAAGTATTAAATATCTGATGTAGAAATTTGTAAGTATAGACACTAAAATGTATTTAAAGTGCATAGCTATCCTTATATGTGATCATTTCTAGTGAGACGAATAGTGAATTTATGTGATTATGTATGACCTTTTCAAAACTGCACTTCGGTTTCTTAATCATGGAAAAGAATAGGGTGTTTGATAATAGAATTCAAGTATTATGCTTTAAGACTTCCCTGTAAGTTGATTCACTTAATTTTTAAATTGCACATCAAAATGGTCTTGAAATGGACCCAGTGTTATATAATTCTGTTTTGTGGAGGAAGTAAATAAGAGCTTATTTAATGGAGCAATAAAAACTATATGAGCAGCTTCTATATTTTAGTCTTTAGGTTGCAATTTGTTTATTATTTATTAGACTTAAATGTCTCATTTGGTACAACTTCAGTCTATTAAATAAAGAGATAATTAGCTTTTAGAAATCTGTTGTTTACCCACATGGCCAAAACTGCTCCTTTGTTTTCTGTTTTGCAATTTAGAATAACTAAGCAATTAGGCCTCCATTTTAGAGGAAATGCATATTACAGAAATACTGCTTGGGACTGTCTCTGCCAGTCTCAACAGAGATGCAGTTAATGTGTGTACTTGCTTTTACAAAGGATTGACATTTACCCTTTCCTCTACATATATATAAAACTTAGATTATTTTCCATAATTGCATATAGCCTAGTTTTATAGACTTTCTCTTCTCTAGTGCTTTCAGTTTTGTAGCATCTTCTGGCTATTGATGATGCTTAAGAGACTAATTTATTTCTCTGCTTAGAAGAATATAATAAATTGGCATTGCTTTTTTCTTACCTTCAGATTTTATGAAATAATAATAATGATACTAGTAATAAAAGCAATAACACCCAATATTACTGGTATTATTACTACTACCACCACCATTTTAAAGATCACATATTGTTTTCCAGGCTCTGAATATGTTCATTACTGCATGTAATAGTTGCAATGATCTTGCTGCTGCTGCTGCTAAGTCGCTTCAGTCGTGTCGGACTCTGTGCGACCCCATAGACGGCAGCCCATTAGGCTCCCCCATCCCTGGTATTCTCCAGGCAATGATCTTAGAAGACTGTTTTTATCAGAGTCAATTAATTCCTTTTGTACATAGTCACAAATTTAGCAAGCCAATACTCATGTTTTCTGACCAGGGTCCATATTTCTATTTTTATTTCTTAAAATTTTTTGAATTGGCCTGTAGTTGATGTACAATACTGTATTATTTCAAGTTTACAGCTTTAGATTATTTTCCATTATAGGTTATTACCTTTTAAAAGATGCAGATTCGATCCTGGGGTCAGGAAGATTCCCTGGAGGAGAAAATGGCAACCCTCTCCAGTATTTGGCTGGAGAATCCTATGGGCAGAGTAGCCTGGTGGGCTACAGTCGATAGGGTCACAGAGAGTCAGACATGACTGAAGTGACTCAGCATGCACACATAGGTTATTACAGGATATTGAATATAGTTCCTTGTGCTATACAGTAAATCCTTATTGTTTATTTTATATATCGTGGTGTATACCTGTTAATTCCATGCTCCTAATTTATCCCTCCGCTCCTCCTGTCCTCTTTGGTAATGATGTTTGTTTTCTATGTCTGTGAGTCTGTTTCTGTTTTGTAAATAAGGAGATTTGTATTATTTCTTTAGATTTCACATATAAGTAATATCATATAGTATTTGTCTCTCTCTGTCTGACTTCACTTAGTATGATGTAAGGTTGATAACCCAAAGGTTGTATTTTTTGTTATTCCTTTACTGGTGACGACTTAACCATTATAGAGAAAAATGGGGCCAAAACCACCTCAGTACCTGGTGACAGGCACTGGACTGTACCTGTGTGGAGAATTGTCCTCTCTGAAAACCTTGGAGAGGCGCTGCTGTCTCTTCCGTAGTACCATGCCGGTGGTTTTCCCTTTGTCCTCAGAAGTTCTGAGAGGACTGCCAAATTAGGAGTGCTTCCCTGCTGCTTCTTTGATTCTTCTGCTCGTTCAGAGATTCGGAGGAGGGATTTTTCAGTGGTCTGGATAGGTCTGAGCCCCATAGCTCTGAAGGGAGCAAAAATGTCACCAGGATTTTCACTGCTTGACCCAGGTTGGAGGTTAGGGACCCAGGGACTCACTGTGTAGTGTTTTTGAAAGGGCACAGACACCTTAGTGTGCTTTACTGGAGCCCAAGTGCCCTGAAACACCCCACCCCCAGCTCTACCATGTGACCTTTATTTTCCTGAGTGTATTGAGACTGAGACCCCATGAAATAGAATCAAGGGTTGTCTGGTAGGAGACTTTTCCTAGAGTCTCAGCAGTACAATACAGGTTTTCATTTGTGTGCAGGAGTCTCTCACTGGATAGCACAGCTTCAGCTGTGGAAACTCACTCAGAGAGCAGCTTTTGTGTGCCTCACAGATGTCTTCCCTATGTGGCTGTGCAGTGCTCACACACCATTTTGTCTCCTTGAAAAAGGCCCAGAAAAGAGAAGTTAGGAGAGGAGGCTCGCAAACTTCTCTAGCACGATGTACCTTGAAACCTTGATTCTTTTATTTTTTTTTTTAACTTTAAATGTGTCCTTCTTTGTTAAACATCATTATGGTACATCTTCACACTAATTGGTTTATGGCTCATCCAATGTTTAAAAATCATTTGCATTGCCCTTCTTCTGAGAATTATATAATAATCAGTTCAGTTAAGTCTCTCAGTCAGTAATTTTGATCTTATTACAGTGGGAAGATGCTATAACTTTAATAACATCAGCTACGTTTATTGTATGTAGTTGAGGACTCAATCACAGTAGCATCATCCTTGTGTATAATCTTGAATACTCCTTAGATAATTGTCTCCCTAATCAGTAGTTATTAATACAGTGTACACTTTCTAAACAGTGCATTATTGTCACCATGAGCCCTTCCATGTCAGATTGCCAGTTCTGAGTGGAGTTATTATTTGTATTTGATGGAAAGTTGTTATCCTTAATTTCAGAGATAGATGTTGAATGTTGTCTTGTTTTCAGGCATGATCACAAATCTGTTTTTTAAGAAACCTATCTCATTTCTGTAGTCTAATAATTGTCTTTAAACATTGCATAAATCTCTCTTTTTAGCATTTACCCTGAGAAACAGAGGCCTCCATAAACCTTCAGTTGTTTTAGATCCAGAGGGTATAGACTTTTGAACCTGACTGTTACTTTATCCAATCCATCACTTTACACTCTTTATACATATGTATACATAAATTTCACCTTTTTTTTCAACTATTATATAGATAGATAGATAGATAGATAAATGTATATATATATATATATATATATATATAAATGTGTGTGTGTATATATATATATA
>SJYX01022883.1:110154-128819 GCA_006410675.1 Oreotragus oreotragus | reverse complement strand
GGGGCAGCCAATCAGAGAAAATTGCAACCAACACAGAATTGTTTAGGTCATTTGAACAGTTAAATATATCTACAACCCCTTTTACAACTCAAAAATGTATGGTGCTCTGAAATTCAGAAATTTTTGTGTCCAAATTGATTTGATGCCAAACCTGACTTGAATTGATAGGCGGCTCCATCGAATGTGAATATTCGTGCTGCAGAAATAGTAAGCTTTTTAACTAGAGGACGCAGCTCCAAGTTGCTCTGGGTTTGTTGTGACTTTACAGTGAGTACAGCTTTTGGCCTTTCCGCGGTCTGCAGAACTTCAGTTCTGAAACGGCTGCCTGCAGAGCTTACAGAGGAGAGACTGTAACCTTGGCCTTCTCGGTGACTGTCCTCCTCTGTGTTGAGCTGGTGATACCGTCCACTCCACCTCTGGCCTAGTCGTGACTACTCTGAGTGTATGTCAGATGTTTTCTCTGCCATATTAATTATGTATTGAATATTTGGTTGTGCTCATTTTATTTGCTTTAGTCTTATGCTTATAATAGGTTGTGCATTTTTTTAAGAACATGGTCTGATGCATTCTTTTTTTTATAGGACCTAGCACACTGTGTGCACATAGTAAATACCCAGAAAGACACTTAGAAGATTTGCCAAAAAATTGATACATAGCTGGTTGAAAGACATCTGTTTCCTTTTGTGTTCAGTTGAGCATATTGTTATTTACATGGAAAGTAAAAATGTAGATCAAGCTACAGCTCTTGAGCCAAGTCATCCTGCACTTATTTTTATAAATAATATTTGTTGGAAGATAGCCACACTCATATCTTTACATATTGTCTATGGCCGCCTCTGTGGTACAAGTGCGGAACTGAGTAATTGGGACACAGACCGTTTGTCTCGTATTTACTATCTGGTTTTTTGAGAAAAAGTCTCCAACTCCTAATATATGCAGTAATCTATAGATATTATTCTTTCAGTTTGGTAACACAGAGTTAAAAAGAAAACTGTTCTATTAACTTTTCTTTTTTTAATCTTCCTGTGGCCAAAGTGTGCATTTGCAGAGTGGCTGATCTGCGTTGCAAACTGAGGATCTGGTGGTTAAATCAGTAAAGAATATTGATACACATCTCCAACAGCAGCTTACCTGATTTTTAGGTTCTGTTCATCTGGAATGGAGAGCTGTGCAGTTGAACTTTTGACATGCCAGCAAGAGCCGGACCGACAGTTGGGCCCGATCCAGCCAGCATGGCCATTGTCCTCCGACCCTTTCATCCGCGCTTTGTCCGCAGCATTTCTGTGCTATTGTTAGTGTGTTAGTATTTTGAGATGAAAATATCAGTATGTCAGAAGGGCATGGGGAAGTCAGGTGTTTATTTCTTTATTAATAGGCTGTCTTTCTTCTTTTCCAATTTTTGATCATTTTGACATTAAATCCCTAAAGTCGAAGGAAATTCATTCAGTGGTGTTGAACTTGGTCAAGAAAGTTGCTCCAAGTCTGAAGTGATTATCTTGCTGAGTAAAAATAAAAAAAGTAGTGTTTGGCTTTTGATGATGACTAAGTATACCCTTAGGCAGACTGGGAAAATTAACCAGAGAAATTGAATATTTATGTGTTACTTGAAAAAGGTATAAATAGGCATTAGTGCTTAGATGAAATTAGACATTATTTTATAATAGGATTTTAAAATATTGTTTCCTGGATAGCTTCCTTCCTGAGATAGCCAATGTTCTTCAAGAAAATTAGAAGCAGCGTAATATTAATGAAGTTAACACTGAGGACAGCCTTTACACAGGCGAGGATGCCCTAAGGCAGGAAGAATTTGACAGACTGCTGTAATACAGAAAATAGATGACTGATTGTTTTTGGAACAAGCAATTCTTGAGAGACATTGCCAGCTAGAGTGAATTATGTCACCATCGAACTTTCACCAATAATTATCATTAATGGGTGAAAGTGACAGTAATTTTAGTTTAATAGAATCCTTTGAATGTTCATTTTTAAACTATTAGTGGTATTCATGAAGGAACTCTTGCAAAGCAGAAACATTTCTCAAAATTAGTGTTGAGTTAGAGGCTCCATCACCAGCCTTCAGGAGACTTGTGTAAAGGAGCATTGCATGAGGAACCTGCAGTGCCCTCCAAATCCATTCCCTCTCCACTGCTTTGACTTGCCATTAGTTCCAAGCTTCCCAGTGTGCAACATTTCCTCCTTTTAGCTCAACTGCAGAATATTCTTCAAATGTCATAAAGTCAAGAAGATTGGTGAACAAAAGGGTTTCTTTACTTAAAGCCAAGAATTAAGAAAAAGGCAGGTTTTCTATTGTACTTAAGATGTATAATTATTGATTGAATTGAAATTATGATCACTTGTTTCCAATAGATATTCTTCATGCTAATTAGACTATGTTTCGCAGGTAAATAAAAGTACTTACTTTTCTTTTTCTTTGCTTTCCATTATTTATTTTAATATGAAACAATGTTGAGCTCTCAAAAAAGCATAGTAATTTTTGATAGTACTCAGTCACTATTTCTTCATTGCATGGAGTATTTTTATTAGATTGAGGTTAAATCAGTAAGTAAATAAATCTCTTAAGTGTTTTAATAGTTGCTTCTGCTACCACTTTGGTGTGTCTCTATCTGTTATCCTCTGATTTCAGCTTTGGTAGATGAAAGTGTATCACTTGTGATCATGGGAAGCACCTTTGATCCTTGCAGAAAGGCCCTACTGTTTGCTCACCTTCCCCACAGACTACAGCCTTTGGAGAACTTTTCCATGGGGTGCTCAAGGAAATTGGTCCAAGGAAACCTGACTGATTCTTCTATTTCAGCACTTTGCTGTGCCCAGTGTTGCAATCTGAGTGATGTTTCCTGAATCATGGGCGTATCTGCTGAGATTCAACATAGAATGGCCTCATGATACATTTAGAGGCATAGTGGAGAATTTATGAACTGTCCCTTCTGTGCCTGGAAAGTTAGAAGAGCCCAAATGATAGCAAGCTTTGTTCAGAACTATTGCACTCACATCATGGGGGAAAACTTGGGAAAGAGAGCTGGTTTTCCAATTTTCCTCCTCCCCAAGAGGAAATTTCCATTTTCTGTTTTACACCATCCTCTTCCTAAAGCAGTGCACCTTGATGGACTAGAAATAGAATACAGACTTATTGCCGTCTATCAACTCTAAAAAGGGAATACCAAGAAGAGAAGGGAGATATATCTGCAACAGTGTTTAGCATTGTTAGAATCGGAGCAGTTCTTCCATAGAGGCCTGGGGTGGGGGGGTCAATGTGCCTCAGTTTCCTCCCTAGCAACGGAATTTTTATAATATCTGAAAACTGAGGGGACTTTCCTGGTGGCTCAGACAGTAAAGAATCCACCTGCAATGCAGGAAACATGGGTTCTATCCCTGGGTCAGGAAGATCCCCTGGAGAAGGAAATGGCAACCCTCTCCAGTACTCTTGCCTGGAGAATCCCTTGGACAGAGCAGTCTGGTGGGCTACAGTCCATGGGGTTGCAAGAGTCAGACACGACTGAGCAACTGACACTCACAGCTTAGCCAAGGGAGGCTTGTGTGTGTGTGTGTGTGTGTGTGTGTGATTGCTCTTACCCTGCTTCAATTAGAGGTCAGCTGACTATGAAAATAAAAATCAAAAGTTTCAAGAATTTGGTGTACTCTCCCTAAAAACTTATCAGAGCCCTCTTTGGAGTAAAAAGTTCTCTGATTTCATTAGTTAGATGATATGTATATTCTGTAAAATATGAAAAAAGAAGAAAATGACCCAAAACATTTACTATAGTTATTTTGAATGACACTTCAATTAATGTTCTGATTTAGCTGCTTTATACGTGAAAATTAAACATACTCAAATTTCTTAAGAAATTTACAAACTAAAATTCTTTCATACAAAAATAGTCATATTTTTAAAAACTAAACCTTTCAAAATGATTTTCTGTTTTCATACAGTATTTTTCCATAGCAGGTGTTCAATAAGCACTTTAAAATATTAATGTAATTCATGTCTGTGGGACAAAAATCCCTCAATTGTACACATTCTATTTGAGTAGATTCACTTCAAAATCACTGCAGATGGTGACTACAACCATGAAATTAAAGGATGCTTGCTCCTTGGAAGAAAAGCTATGACCAACACAGACAGCATATTAAAAAGCAGAGACATTACTTTGCCAACAAAGGTTTGTCTAGTCAAAGCTATGATTTTTCCAGTAGTCATGTGTGGATGTAAGAGTTGGACTATAAAGAAAGCTGAGCACCAAAGAATTGATGCTTTTGAACTGTGGTGTTGGAGAAGACTCTTGAGAGTACCTTGGACTGCAAGGAGATCCAACCAGTCTATCCTAAAGGAGATCAGTCCTGAATATTCATTGGAACGACTGATGCTGAAGCTGAAACTCCAATCCTTTGGCCACCTGATGCGAAGAGCTGACTCACTGGGAAATACCCTGATGCTGGGAAAGATTGAGGGCAGGAGGAGAAGGGAACGACAGAGGATGAGACGATTGGATGGAAAGGAGATCCAACCAGTCTATCCTAAAGGAGATCAGTCCTGAATATTCATTGGAACGACTGATGCTGAAGCTGAAACTCCAATCCTTTGGCCACCTGATGCGAAGAGCTGACTCACTGGGAAATACCCTGATGCTGGGAAAGATTGAGGGCAGGAGGAGAAGGGAACGACAGAGGATGAGACGATTGGATGGCATCACCGACTCAGTGGAGCTCAGTTTGGGTAAACTCTGGGAGGACAGGTAAACTCCCTGGTTGGATAGCAAGGCCTGGCGTGCTGCAGTCCATGGGGTCTCAAAGAGTCAGACATGACTGAGTGACTGAACTGACTGACTTAAAGGTAAACTGACCTAATCCCATTACAAGATATGACATCTGTCAAGTTTGTTGCTCCTGTAGCATTGATATCAAATAGGTATTTCAGTCAAAAGAACAAATTCAAGTCTGCAAAGATACAATATTTCTATAAATACAGTTTAATTTCTAACGCTGAACCACCAGCCTGCCTATTGGTAAAGAACTTAAGTAATTCTCTGTGTGTTTTAGCTCAGTAATTCTAGTGTAGAATCCAGTTATTGATGTTTAAAATTCCCTGCCAAGCTCTCTCCTTAAAGGAACTCCAAGCTTGAAAGTCAGCTTGGGGTACACTTCTAAGGTTGTGTATTCTACTTGACTGAGTTCTGTCTGGACACCAAACACCCTCCCTGCTTAGATATAATTTCTTCTGCCTGCTTCTGGTGAAAATGATGTCTGCTTTGCTCTCAAATCATGACCCATGAGATCTGATGGGTTGCTCTTAGATACCTCCTTTGCTCCCTGACATTTGTTCTTGTTCAGTTGGTAGGTCGTGGCTGACTCTTTGTGACCCTATGAATTGCAGCACACCAGGTTTCTCTGTCCTTCAGTATCTCCCAGAGTTTGCTCAAACTAATGTCAGTTGATTTGGTGGTACCATTCAACCATCTAATTCTCTATCAATCCCTTCTCCTCCTGCCCTCAGTCTTTCCCAACATCAGGGTCTTTTCCAATGAGTTGACTCTTCTCATCAGGTGGTGCGAGTATGGGAGCTTCAGCTTCAACATCAGTCCTTACAGTGAATATTTAGGGTTGGTTTCCTTTAAGATTGAATGGTTCGTTCTCCTTGCAGTCCAAGGGACTCTCAAGAGTCTTCTCCAACACCACAGTTCAAAAGCATCAATTCTCCAGCATTCAGCCTTCTTTATGGTCCAACTCTCACATCCTTAAGTGACTAGTGGAAAACCCATAGCTTTGACTAGACGGACTTTTGTTTGCTAAGTGATGTTTCTGGTTTNCAGTCCAAGGGACTCTCAAGAGTCTTCTCCAACACCACAGTTCAAAAGCATCAATTCTCCAGCATTCAGCCTTCTTTATGGTCCAACTCTCACATCCTTAAGTGACTAGTGGAAAACCCATAGCTTTGACTAGACGGACTTTTGTTTGCTAAGTGATGTTTCTGGTTTTTATCTTGCCGTCTGGATTTGTGATGCTCAGATGTGTATCTGAGTTCTTTGATGGGGGTTTCTAGCCTGCTTGTCTCCCCATGCAGGGCCCATGGGGGTTCCTTGCTCCTCCCGCAGGTCTCAGGTCCAGGGGTGAGGGGTGTTCTGCAGCCTGCTTGCTCCCGGGCCAGCTCTCCGCACACAATGCACGTGCCCGATGCTTCCCAGATCTGCTTGTTGCACACAAGGCGCGTCCACTCTTTATTCCACTCCCCATGACTCCGTGGGAGATTCTGCGTGTGGCCCCATTTCCTCTGGAATGAGGGGCAAGGTGCCGGGGTCCCACCCTGTGTGGACTCTGTTTTCTAGTCTCCCAGCAGATGGGGGTTTTTCCATCTGTAACCCAGGTAGGTGGTGTGTGTTCTCTCCTATGTGGAGAGCTCCTATGTTCGAATGGTCCTTTACACTTCCACTTTATGGAAGAAGGGAGGGCTGGCATCTGAGCAGCTGTGCTACGCCTCTGCTATTCTGTAAAATTCCAGAATCCTGAAGTAGGTGGATAACTGAATAAACACATACTGATGTAAGTCAGGGCTTCTGTGCCTGGGAATCTACTGGCCTGAGTGAGTTAAGACACAGAGGAATGAAATCCATATTTTCATAGCAAAAACCAAAGTAGCAGGTCTAGTGTGAGGGTTTAGTAGAGCTGTAATAAAAGAGGAAGCTAACTTGGAAGATGGGAGAGTGTGCTGCTGTGTTTTGGATTTTTCCTTCATCCTATAGGCACACTTCAAGGGCATTGTGCAGATCAGGGGTAGCATCTTCTTTTTAGAGAGATGGTTCTGATAGCAAAAAGGCAGATCGATTAGAAAATGGAGGGCGGTAGGGCTCGCTGAGGGTCAGACAAGACTGAATGACTTCACTTTCACTTTTCACTTTCATGCATTGGAGAAGGAAATGGCAACCCACTCCAGTGTTCTTGCCTGGAGAATCCCAGGGACGGGGGAGCCTGGTGGGCTGCCGTCTATGGGGTCACACAGAGTTGGACACGACTGAAGCAACTTAGCAGCAGCTGCAGAAAGACTGAGAGAAATTAGGAGACTTAACAATTTTGCAAGAGTTAAATTGCAAAAGCCTGAACTAGGATGCACTCAAAACAGGAAGACTGGATGGATTGGAAAGGCAGTTAGAGGTAGTAGCAATAGGCTTTTGTTCCTGATTGGGTTTTCAGAGCCTGGAGAAACTTTCATGACAGGGTGGGTGATGTCTATATAGCTTTAGGACACATTGAGTTTGCATCTCTAATTTCAAGCCTTTTTATTTGGATGGGAATTGAGCTTCCCAGGTGGTGCTAGTGGTCAAGGGTCAAGTGATAGACGAGACAAGGTCCCATCCTCGGGTCAGGAAGAACCCTGGAGGAGGAGATGACAACCCAATTCATTATTCTTTCCTGGAGAATCTCATGGACAGAGGAGCCTGATGGGCTACACCCGATGGTGTTGCAAAGAGTCGGGTATGACTGACTGAGCAGGCATGCTGAGGCCTGAACGGACCTGGCATAACGTTATGGCACAACAACTGCACATAAATGTTAGCTTCTTTCTTATAGGAAGGAAATAAATTTCTTTGTTAACAAAGACAGTTTAGTTGTGTTAGGCATTTTAGTAAGTACAGTAACCAAGACCACTTAAGAGCAAATCCTATTAGTTTTTGAGGATATAAGCTCGGGGCAGCTCCCCGCTGGAGTCTGACCGAGGCTTGGGACATGGGTCGTAACACAGACTGCGTGTCCCGTCATCCTCTTTGAAGGGAAGTGGGTCACTCCTCCTCCTTCCACCTTAGCTGATAGCAGCTCAGATATTCAGTGCCAAGGCTCTGGGATTCTCAGTGTAGAAATTTGTTGTCATATTTATTTATCTGACATATATGATGTGATTTAGCATTTTGTGATTTTTTTAAGCATTAATCACAGCTTATCTAGCAGAACAAAAGACAGCCCTAAGGTTTCTATGTGATTTGTGGTTTTAAATTTCTGACCAAAAAAATACACAATTTGGCGTTGGAGTGCCTTCCTTCTTTAATAGAATTATTAGATTATTACTGTCATGGTGAAAATGTTGCCTTCATTTAACAGATATTTATGGAACACAAAGTATGCCATGGCACTGTAAAATGAGCAAACATCCCTGCCCTTGTGGGCTTATATCCTGGCAGAGAAGACAGTGTTTAAGATGAATTTACTGTAGTGTTAGAAGTCAGTAAGTTCTGAAGAGAATAAAATAAAGCAGGGTCGTGGGGATAGGAAGTATGGGAAGGAGTGATATGTTTTTAACCTGCTCAGGTTCACCCTGTTACGGACTGTGAGCATCATGCTGTAGTGCTTAGTGCCCCAGCCTAGGGGTCCGCATGACCAGGTTTCCAACCCCAGCTCTACCAGCATGACAGTGAGGAGATCAGTTAGCTTCTCAGAACAAAGTCTTCTCATCCATAAAGCAAGGTTTCTTTTGAATCTGAAATCTGATTGATATTCTACAAATTAATTTTTAAGTAAAATATGTGCTGTGTTAGAGCGCAAACAATCAAATGTGTTTAGCTCTCCAACTCATTTTGTAACATTGTCCTCTATTAAAATACAAAGTCTATTATAAAACTCTCTTTGCATTTGACAGTGACTAGCAGTGTCTACCCTTGTGCTGTGTGTTGTTTTATTTTTCTTTCCATTTGGCTGTAGGACAAATGTGAAAGTTAACTTGTTTAAAATGTTTTCCCAATGCTTTGATCAGTGAAAGAAAGATGTGAGTTTAGAAAAAGTTACTGATAAGAGGAACTTGGGGAAATATGTATGTATGCAGATGTGTATGTGTGTATATGAACAAATCTTTTCAGTAATGAATTGTCTCATGTCAATTACTAGTCTGCTTCTATATTAACTTAATTTTCTGAATGGAACATGTTTAGTATGTATATAGAGCAGAAATGAAAATGCCATTGATTATAGAATTGGTTGACCCTTTCACAGATTGACAACTTCTTATTTTCCTTGACAAATAGCACTTCAGTCTGTTACGAGTAGAGCTCATTAACATGCAAAACCTAGCAGCCTGATCTAGTTATAATGTATCTTTAATGTCTGACTTATGCAGCGTAGTGTGGGTCCTTAGTCTTGTAATAATATGTAGAGTGGCCTCCCATGAGCAACAAGGTTCTGAGATCAATATAACCTGGATAAAACCTTTATCCATAACAACTGTCATTAGGAATGACTAGCATTTCACTAATTAGCCCACCATTCACAACCCATAAGCTTCTCACAGATGGTGGATGTTTATAAACACCCACAGATGTGTGCACAGCTGACTCCCAGTTATCCGCAGGAGTAGGGGACATAGATAATTTAGATTTGCTTACAATACAAACCCCTCATTTTAGCTACTTTCAAGCTCCTTTCTCTTTGGACTTTTTACCACAGCTGTTAATGAAGTAGCAAATTAACTAATCTAATTTCAACTTCTCCTCTTATTGACGCATATACCCCCTGGTGAAAGCACTAATATGTACAAATATGGTCACAAGATGGCTGGCAAGAGGATGAAAACAGGGAGCTCAGGCTTAGACGAGTACATGGAGCCATGGCAAATCATTCCTACATGTTGGTAGCTGTGTGTCTAGAAAGAGGTTTCAGTTTGTGAAAGCACAGCAAGCGTCCCACGTCAACAGTGTTATACCTAAACTCCCAGGAATAGAAGAGAATATCTTTTTAAATTTGAGAAAAAGGAAAGGACATCATTTTCCTTTCCCATCAGGCAGTCTGATCCTGTGTTAATTGTTTCTTTTCCGATAACTCTTTATGTAATTTGATCTCGAGTTTTCATTGTAATATTAGCCTGTTCACTGTCTGATGCTGAATGAAGATGAAGAGATGTCATTGTGATAACCTGAGCACATGAAGTTATTTACTTCCTTTATTTTCTTCAGCCTGAAGAGTCTTCCTTTAGGCTGATCTTCCTTTGCCTCATCTTCCCTGGTGGCTCAGACAATAAAGTGTCTGCCTACAGTTCAGGAGACCTGAGTTCAGTCCCTGGGTTGGGAAGATCTCCTGGAGAAGGAAATGGCAACCCACTCCAGTGTTCTTGCCTGGAAAATCCCATGGACGGAAGAGCCTGGTAGCCTGCAGTCCATGGGGTCGCAAAGAGTCGCACACCGCTGAGCGACTTCACTTTCACTTTCGAAGAGTCTTAGCTTTGCCTCTTCTCTTCTAGGTTTTTAATCTGAAACTTTCATCCTCCTCTATGCCTGCTGTGCTGTGCCATGCCAAGGCACTTCAGTCGTGTCCAACTCTGTGACCGTGTAGAGTGTAGCCTGCCAGGCTCCTCTGTCCATGGGATTTTCAGGCAAGAATACTGAAGTGGGTTGCCTTGCCCTCCTCCAGGGATTCTTCCAGACCCAGAGATCGACAGGAGTCTCTTAAGTCTCCTGCATTGGCAGGCGGGTTCTTTGCTACTAGCACCACCTGGGAAATCCTCTCCTTTGTGCACTGGGCTGTATTTTACTTGTCCCGGAAAGTTTAAAGGCATTGTTTAAGTGTACCCAGAGCCAGGAGTGGTGTGGAGATAGTTGAGATCCACAGATCATTTATTTATAGAGTAAGATGTGAAGGGCAAACATTCTGCTTCCTAGTGACCTGCAGAAGGTGTACCATTTCTTTAGGCTGAGGCATTCATAAGTTAGTATCAGTTGTTTCCCAGAGTTTCCTTACTTGAGAAACAGTGCTTTATCTTACTGAAGAGGAAAATTAATCATTCCATAACAGCATGTTATAAATATCCAAAAATGTTTAAAGAAGAAATTTTATAATGGATTAAATGGTGGTCAGAATCATAGATTATAGAACATGAATCGTAGAAGAATATAGAAGAGTGAAGGACCGTGGCACCACTAGACCTATCCAAGAGGTCTGTGACTCTTCTCATAAAGGATGCTGTGGTTTTGTTGATCTTCCATTGAAAGAGCTTGTAAGTGCTGATTGGGCGTCCCTGGTGGCTCAGACGGTAAAGAATCTGCCTGCAATGCGGGAGGCCTGGGTTTGATCCCTGGGCAGGGAAGATCCCCTGGAGGAGTGCATGGCAAGCACTCCAGGAGAATCCCATGGACAGAGGAGCCTGCAGGGCCATGGTCTGTGGGGGCTCAAAGAGTCGGACACGACCGAGGGACTAAGCAGAGCACAACAGCAGGTTCTGTAAGACTCTTACTGGATATTTCCCCAGTATGAAGAGTGACTGGGAACTGCGTGCTTCGTGACAGATCCCTTTTATGTATCCTGCAGCAGTTGCCATCTGACTTTAACAAGTAGTGCTGTTCTCTGAGATAAGGAATACCAGGAGGAGATGAAATATGGGGGAAATCGGGATGAAGTGTCTGTAGGACACCTGAGTTTCCATGTCTGAATGATTGCCTGTGGTCTGCGGTAGCCAACTCCTCCCAGTTTGCCTGAGGCTTTCCCATCCCTGTATTCCAGGAAACCCCTTGATCTTCGATCAGTGCAATCAGAGCTCAGGAGTAGAGGTTGTGCTGGTAGTGGAAACTTTAGAGTTCTTAGTTTGCAGAGCTATAGCAGTTAATAAAATGCCGATGGAGCACGTGAAGGATGATGTAAATGTGGACAGAGGAAGAGGAGGCGGGAAGAGAGTTTTAGAAGCAGTCACCATGGAGGAGGGAAGGGAACGAAGAAATCCTCGTATCATGAAGCCCACGGGGAGAGACTGTTTCAAAGAAGGGTTAGTCAGTATTGTCAAATGCTGCTCAGATACCATAGAGTAAACTGACTGACAATATCCTATTGACATCAGCTCCAGGGATAGGGAAGAGGGTTGAAGAATGAGACTGAGAGAGAGATCTAAGTAGGGTAGTCACCAGGGGGGTTCAGGATCAACAACATGAAGGATGTCTGCATTTGTTTAAATGTAGATCGGGGGAAATGAGAAGGGAACAGAGGCAGGGAAAGACTGATCCTCAAACAGAGCAAGATAAGCAGCAGCAGCAGCAGCAGCAGCAGGAGTCTGCAAAAAGACCCTACGGGAGGAGGAAAGTAAAATAATGGCTTGTGGACCGTGGTAAAAGTGATGAACCTCAGATAGGCAAGGAGATGACAATGGGTCCAGGGCGCTGAACATATTTCTGGAGAGATGACAGGATGCAGAGAGGAGGGGGAAGGAGATGAACAAAGGGAGGGAAAAGAAAGACAGATGGCTCATATGAATTCAGATGAATAAAAGTAAAAGAGTTGTGGGTGGTAGCAAAGCTCAGATTATGGCTATGAGAGTAGGTAACGTAGGGTTGATAACCTGAAGATGCAGGAGGTCAAGGAACTAATTTGCTGTTGGACTGGTAGTTCATATAGAGTTGAATTCAAGCAGGATGATGGCAAGACTTGGCTAGAAGAGCAAGGCTGAATCAGATGACAAAGTCAGATGGTAAAGACTTATAAGAGGATGAGCAACATCTCCTAGAATGGGGCAGGGAGACCATCTCTCCAGTTAATAGTAGCGGTCAATGGAGTCTTTATTGAAGACATCAAGGTAGTAGAGAGTTGCTTATGTTAATAAATATTGGAAGAAGGAGGGATGAGAAAGGACTTGCCTCTTAGATGTGGTGACTGTGAATGATAGTGATAGTGGTGTGACTGGCCTCAACATTTTAATCTAACTGTAGCCATTGTCCAGTAGGTGGCTTGTAGGAGGGACCAGGAGGCCACTGCAGACTGGCCTGATTCTGGTATTTCTGGATGCTCCTGGTCCTCAGAGAAGGAAGATGTCTCTGCTCTTTTCCTATGAGGAGGTAGTCATCAGTGACATATCTCATTCATCACCTGGTTCTGGAGAACGGCATCTGGCTTCCAGTGAATTTGGGGAAACCGAATCTGTGATTGTTGAGTTCCCAGCTAGGAAAGCCACTGTTTCTTTCTGCCTTGAGGCATTTCCTGAAACAACTCCAAGTACAGCTCAGCAAAGCTGAGAATCTGAGTACTTTTCAGTTATCACACAACACAGAGACAGAGTATCAGGAGGCTCACAGTGTCGGAGGGTCACAATGCAGAGGGTCAGGAAAAGTCAGTGTAATGGAAAGCATGTCAGCTCTAGGATCAAAAGACAGTGGTTCAGACCTCTCCTTTCCTGCCTGCCTGTTACAGTGCTTTTGGTGCATTACTCACCTCCTAGAGCTTCAGGTTCCCTGGCTTTAAAATGCATCTGGTAATAGCTGCCCTACAGGGCTGGAGTGAGACTTAAAGCAGAGAATCTCGGTAAAATGCTCCACACAGATCCTAGTACATGGGGACTCAGTGATGGCTCCTCATATACCTAGCTCACATTTAGTTTATGTTCGTTTTGATATGCATTCTTTCTTTTCTAGGTAAAGTTGTTCTCAAACTTATGTAGTACCAGTTTTTAGCTGAGGGCTTCTGTATTCCTTTGTCAGCTTTTTGTAGTCAGGGCAGAATCTTCCTTTGTTCTCTTGAGAGCTGAGCAGTTTTGCCTCCAGTCTCTTTGCAGTCGTTAATGAGTTCATCAAAAGTTCATCGCCTCCCATTTTCGTTTCTTTTCTGTGCTGCTTGCTTTCTCAAAGCATATGTCAGTTCCTTTTCCTCCTCACTTTCCACTCATTCAGACTGGCCTTATTGTCTTTGCTGACTTCTTTTCTTTCAAAAATATGTTGCTGTCACCCTGATTAAGATTTTAAAATATCGTTAGTTTATAATATTAATGCCACAGTTCCCACATCTGATTGAAGAAGAAATACTCATGCAGAATAAATCTGTATTTGTCATTTGAAATGTACTGAAAAAATAAAGAATACTTAGTACTTTGAAACACAAATTCCTACTTGAAATGAACCTAGAACTTAAATCTAGTAAAAATTATGTTGGCAAGATTCGCAGAAGTGAGGTGGCATTTGACTAGGAGTTTTCTTGGCACACACAAGATTAATACACAAATTTTCACTGTTTACCTGCTATCTATTATAGAGTTGTGTGTTCTAAAGTACAAGTAAAGCCATCTTCAGAAATGTAAGTGCAAATGCAAGTACAGATTGCTTTTGTTCTTTAGTCTCTAAGTCTTGCCCAACTCTCTGCAGCCCCATAGACTGTAGCCCACTCGGCTCCTCTTTCCACGGGATTTCCTGGGGAGGAATACTATAGTGGGTTGCCATATCCTTCTCCAGGGAAGCTTCCCGACCCATGGATTGAACCCGCGTCACCTGCGTTGGAAGGCGGACTGTTTACCATTGAGCCACTCGGGAAGTACAGATACCAAGTGGCTATATCTCTGGCCTGCTGCCTCTGTAGTAAACAGTTGCATACCACTTTGCTTTCTTTCTTGGAGCATTCTTCATTTAGATAGTCAGGATTATGTGTACAAATTGCCCTCAGACTGGAAGTCCCTTGACAACAGGGCAGGGGCTGGTTCCAGTGCCTGTCCCATATTCCTTAGTGCATATTTGTAGGATTGAATTGAACTACAGACTTTATAGTTTTATATTTCCAACTGTTTCTTGGACAAACCAGTTTGACTCAAAATCAGTTCATCGAAAACCTACTGTATCATGTTCCACATAAAGCCTGGTTTTATGTTCTCACTGTGGGTTAATGATACCACCGTTTGCCTCGTCACCCAGGCATGACATTTTCACACTGTGCCAGCTTTAATCATAGTGAAGTCCAACTTTGATTCTTTCACACCTGTCAGCAGCCCTCCGTGGCAGCTCTCCAGCCTGAGTCCAGCTCCCCTCTCCCCCTCTCGGCACCATATGCTGCTGTCGGAGCCTGCTGACTCCTCGGTCCCTCTGGGCCCTGGTCACTGGCTCAGCCACTGCTGGTGAAGAGGAGCCCCCACGGCCTCGAGCCCATTTGTTCCAGCTTCTTCTGAAGGAAAATTCCTGTGAAATCTTTTCTATTACCTATCTTAGTCTCCCCTGGATTCTTGGTATTAAATTAAGCATTTTTATTTCCTCTATCTGAAGTAATTTCATTCTTTGTTCCAAAACTCTGTGAGGAACAAAACCATTGAAAAGTCTTCTTCCAAATTTTCTAATACATGAAAATATTTTTTAAAAAAGTTTAAAATATATGCTAATATGTTTTCAATAGGAAGTAAGCAATTGCACAGTCAGACTTATTTCTCAGAGTACAATGAAGCTCTTGGGGGTGAGCTTCTACTTAGAATATTGATGTTCTGCCATGTAATTAACCTTTTCCTCTCTGGGTTACTGTGTGATTATAGGGTCATGGGTGTTCATTGTGTGTGAGAGTCTCAACTTGTTAAATGTCATCATCATTTCACATCGACATATGTATTTCAATAGATACATTATTTTCCCGTGACTTTCTGTGCTTTTTGCACCTGAAGGCCTCTATTCAGCCCCCTTAACCCTATATAACACACAAGGACATCTTTGTCAACATTATTTTGTCAGGGAGTCAATACTGATTTTAAATTTTGTTTTCTTTAGTAACTGTTAGAATAGGTCACCATGAACAAGCTAATCAGAGTGGGTCACTTGTAGAGTAATTGCTAAGCAGAAAGTCAGGAATTTATCCTCTGCTTTGTAAGTAATAGTTGTGAGTGATCATGGAAAGGTCTACTCAGTGTCTTCACTGATTAATAAGTGATTGGCTTTTTCCAGTTACTATGTTTTGGATTTTGTCTATATCAACAATTTAAATATGCTTCATTATTTTTTCTTGTCTCAGCATGCTTTGGTGTAGGAATGTCATAGTTTACTAAGTTTGTCTCCTGCAAATTGACATTTAAGTTGTTTTCAGTCTCTTTTTATTATTTATAAACAACATTGTAGTGAACATCCTTGTGTACATATGAGTTAAGATAATTTTCTTAGGAAGAAATTATTTCATCAAGTGGTACGTGCAACTTATTTCTGATACGGATTGCCAAATTGCATTGCAAAGAGCTTGCATTAGTTCTGTATTTCCCCTAACAATGTGTGGAATGATCTGTTTTCGAATCTCCACCAGTTATCCTCAGTTGTTGTTATTGCCACGCCCATAGGTGAGAAATGGTCTCTTACTGACATACTTGCTGCTGCTGCTAAGTCACTTCAGTCGTGTCCGACTCTGTGCAACCCCATAGACGACAGCCCACCAGGCTCCCCCATCCCTGGGATTCTCCAGGCAAGAATACTGGAGTGGGTTGCCATTTCCTTCTCCAATGCATGAAAGTGAAAAGTGAAAGTGAAGTCACTCAGTCGTGCCCGACTCCTAGCGACCCCATGGATTGCAGCCTACCAGGCTCCTCCGTCCATGGGATTTTCCAGGCAAGAGTACTGGAGTGGGGTGCCATTGCCTTCCCTATCAAATTACCAATGGCATTTTTTCACAGAACTAGAACAAAAAGTTTCCTTCTAACTTGTAATAGGAAATACATTTAATTTAAGATATGCAAATAATGAAGAATAGTGAGTAAAACCAGAAATACTAAAGTATTGGGTTTTAAAATATAAAATTCCACTTATCATCGTTGAGCCATTCATTTAATTATAGTATACGAGAGAACTGTTCTAGTTTTTGTTTTATTCCTTAAATTCCAATGAAAATTGACTTTTTAATTCTTCTGAGTCAAATTTTCAGTTTCACATCTAGATTAAGACACATTTGGGGGACACGTAGTTTTCAGGGCATTATCATACTGTGTCCCCCTTTGCTTGGCAAAACAATAATGATAATTGTGACAATCAGTTCAGTTCAGTCGCTCAGTCGTGTCCGACTCTTTGCGACCCCATGAATCGCAGCACGCCAGGCCTCCCTGTCCATCACCATCTCCCGGAGTTCACTCAGACTCACGTCTGTCGAGTCAGTGATGCCATCCAGCCATCTCATTCTTGGCAGGAGGAGAAGGGGACTACCGAGAATTGTGATAATAGTTAATATTTTATTCACTGACCAACAGCAAAATACATATAATAATAGCAAAGCTATTTTTTCCTACTATGCTGTTGTTTTGGGGTTAAGTCATGTCTTTGTGACCCCATGAACTGCAGCACGCCAGGCTTCCCTGTCCGTCACTATCTCCTGAAGTTTGCTTAAACATATGTCCATTGAGTCGGTGATGCCATCCAAACATCATCCTCTGTCACCCCCTTCTCCTCCTGCCCCCAAGCCTTNTATGCTGTTGTTTTGGGGTTAAGTCATGTCTTTGTGACCCCATGAACTGCAGCACGCCAGGCTTCCCTGTCCGTCACTATCTCCTGAAGTTTGCTTAAACATATGTCCATTGAGTCGGTGATGCCATCCAAACATCATCCTCTGTCGCCCCCTTCTCCTCCTGCCCCCAAGCCTTACCGGTATGAAAGTCTTTTCCAGTAAGTGGGTGTTTAACATAAGGTGGCCAAAATATTGGAGCTTCAGCTTCAGCATTAATCCTTTCAGTGAATATTCAGGGTTGATTTCCTTGAAGATTGACTAGTTTGATCTCCTTACTGTCCACGGAACTCTTAAGTATTGTACAGTAAAACTATTCCATACCCGACCCCCCCCCCAAAAAGGGTGTTTAACATAAGGTGGCCAAAATATTGGAGCTTCAGCTTCAGCATTAATCCTTTCAGTGAATATTCAGGGTTGATTTCCTTGAAGATTGACTAGTTTGATCTCCTTACTGTCCACAGAGCTCTTAAGTATTGTACAGTAAAACTATTCCATACCCGACCCCCCCCCCCAAAAAAAAAGACACCTTTAAAGACATCATTTTAAGTCATTCCTGTCTTTTTGCTGAGTTAAGTCATATTTTGAGCTTTGTTCTAGAAGCCTAAAGACTGAATTTGGTGACCAAGTAAAGCGAGGACAACCTGATTCCCATACAGTCTTAACTAGCAGCATGAACAATAAATCCATGTAATTTTGTTGGATACACTGTTTTGTGTTTCTTTTAAAAAGAGTTAAGTTTAACTCTGAGCCTATGAATTTTGGACTTCAGTTGCACACTTTCAACACTTCTGTGCAGAAACTGAGCTTTTCTTCCCTATCCTATGCCAAACTCTAGGCGGTTAATATATTTCTTATTATTCCGTTCAGTTCAATTCAGTCGCTCAGTCGTGTCCAATTCTTTGCGACCCCATGAATCACAGCACGCCAGGCCTCCCTGTCCATCACCAACTCCCGGAGTTCACTCAGACTCGCGTCCATCGAGTTAGTGATTCCATCCAGCCATCTCATCCTCTGTTGTCGCCTTCTCCTCCTGCCCCCAATCCCTCCCAGCATCAGTCTTTTCCAATGAATCAACTCTTCACATGAGGTGGCCAAAGTACTGGAGTTTTAGCTTCAGCATCATTCCTTCCAAAGAAATCCCAGGGCTGATCTCCTTCAGAACGGACTGGTTGGATCTCCTTGCCATCCAAGGGACTCTCAAGAGTCTTCTCCAACACCACAGTTCAAACACATCAATTCTTCGGCGCTCAGCCTTCTTCACAGTCCAGCTCTCACATGCATACATGACTACTGGAAAAACCATAGCCTTGACTAGATGGACCTTTGTTTGCAAAGTAATATCTCTGCTTTTGAATATGCTATCTAGGTTGGTCATAACTTTTCTTCCAAGGAGTAAGCGTCTTTTAATTTCATGGCTGCAGTCACCATCTGCAGTGGTTTTAGAGCCCCCCAAAATAAAGTCTGACACTGTTTCCACTGTTTCC
>SJYX01022883.1:67460-108571 GCA_006410675.1 Oreotragus oreotragus | reverse complement strand
TTTTGAGATTGCATCCATGTACTGCATTTCAGACTCTCTTGTTGACCATAATGGCTACTCCATTTCTTCTGAGGGATTCCTGCCCGCAGTAGTAGATATAATAGTCATCTGAGTTAAATTATTACTGAAGTCATATCATATGTGGTGAGACTTAAAGAAGGTTTGCTAGATATGGTGGGAGCCCAGGAAGCACATTCAAAATGAACACAATGGAAGATGTTCACAAGTTGCAAACAGTCGTGAACGCTTCACGTTACATACTAGTTGCATATTGGTTTGCCTTGTGGCTTCATCCTCAGCTCTCTTTTCTTACATCTACACACACCCTTCCTAATAGAGCTCATGCTGTCGCAGTACCAATGACGACCACGGCAAAGATTAACTGTTAAGTTCTTACTGTGTGCCAGGAACTCTGTTGAGTGTTACACATTATTTAGCTTCTTTAATCCTCCAAATAATCTTATGAAACAGGAGCTATTATTAGTCACACATTAAAGTGAGGAAAAAAAGAATGGAGGTTAGTAAGGTGAAGTACTTTGCCCAGTCACACCAGTTTTCTAATTGGAAAGCCAGAATTTAAATTCAAGTTGTCTAAATTCAAAACTTGTATTCACTACCATTTCGCTATGCTTATGTCTTGTTCTATATCTTTGAGTATGACCAGTATGCTTCTACAGTTCAACCTATTATTAATAGTGTAACCCATTCTTCTGCCCCCAGTTTTAAACCTGTAAGCCTGCTAGACACCATTAATCACCTATAGCTGGATATCTCATGATCATCTCAACATATACAAACTGAATTCTTCTCTTGGCTCAGGCGCATTGTACCGTGAAGCAAAAATAATTCAGTACTTCATGAATAATACCAACCTATATCCAATTGGCTGAATCAGAAACTTGCATATTAGACTCAACTTCACTTTGTAATATACATATCCACAAAAAACAAGTTTTTTCTGTTCTTTGTCCTTTTTCTTTTCCTTTTTCAACACTTTTGCTCTTTGTCTGGTTCCTGCAGTCACATTTTGCTTGCATGTAAGTCACAAAAGCCAGGGTAACCAGAGATCAAATTGCCAACGTTCGTTGGATCATCAAAAAAGCAAGAGAGTTGCAGAAAAACATCCATTTCTGCTTTATTGACTACGCCAAAGCCTTTCACTGTGGATCACAGCAAACTGTGGAAGAGATGGGAAAACCAGACCGCTTTACCTGCTTCCTGGGGAAACTATATGCAGGTCAGGAAACAACAGTTAGAACTGGACATGGAACAACAGACTGGTTCCAAATAGGGAAAAGCTACGTCAAGGCTGTATACTGTCACCCATATCATGCGAAATGCTGGGCTGGATGAAGCACAAGCTGGAATCAAGATTGCTGGGAGAAATATAAAAAAACCTCAGATGTGCAGATGACACCACCCTTATGGCAGAAAGCGAAGAACTAAAGAGCCTCTTAATGAAAGTGAAAGAGGAAAGGTTAAAAGCTGACTTAAAACTGAACATTCAGGAAACCAAGATTTTGGCATTCGGTCCCATTACTTCAGGGCAAATAGATAGGAAAACAGTGGAAACAGTGACAGACTTTATTTTGGGGGGCTCCAAAATCACTGCAGATGGTAACTGCAGCCATGAAAATAAAGACGCTTGCTCCTTCGAAGAAGAGCTATGACCAACCAGACAGCATATTAAAAAGAGAGACATTACTTTGCAAACAAATGTCCGTCTCGTCAAAGCTATGGTTTTTCTAGTAGTCATGTATGGATATGAGAGTTAGACCTTAAAGAGAGCTGAGCACAGAATTGATGCTTTTGAACTGTGGTGTTGGAGAAGACTCTTGAGAGTCCCTTGGACTGCAAGATCCAACCAGTCCATCCTAAAGGAGATCAGTCCTGAATATTCATTGGAAGGACTAATGCTAAAGCTGAAACTCCGGTACTTTGACCACCTAATGCAAAGAACTGACTCATTGGAAAAGACCCTGATGCTGGGCAAGACTGAAGGCAGGAGGAGAAGGGGATGACAGAGATGAGATGGTTCAATGGCATCACCGACTGTTGGACATGGGTTTGAGCAGCTCCAGGAGTTGGTGATGGAGAGGGATGCCTGGTGTACTGCAGTCCATGGGTTCACAGAGTCAGACATGACTGAACTAAAGTTACAAAAGCTACCTTCTCTTTATTTTCCTTGCTCTTTGTCTTATCTCTTCTCAGAGTGATCTTTTTAAAATAAAACTTTGACCTCCTTAGCTCTTCACTTAGAACAAGTTAATGGCTCCCTTAAAGACAAACCTCAGACTCCACAGTCTGGCGTTTTCAGTGCTTCGTGAATTGGCCCCTACCTCAGCATCACCTCTCAGCACCCTTACTGGTACCCTGCCCTCCATTTCTGCAGACATGAGAGCGCTCCCCTGTGTTTCACGTCCCCTGTACAGCTGTCCTGGGCCTTCTACAGGGCCTGCCCTCTGGCAAATGACTTCCCTAAGTCTTAGGTCTCCAGGATGCCTTCCGTGAACATTGTCTCTTCTCTCTTTGCCCTCTGCCAGAGGTCCTTCCTCGGTGGAGATCTCCATTGCCTCACTCTCCATTGTGTATTAGACCTTTTGTTACCTGTCTTCTTTCCCTTGTTATAGGAAACCACGTTTAGGTCATGAAGCAGCCTCTTTGTCTTCTCTTTCTCCTTTTTGGTTTTCTCGTCTTGTTGGGAATTTTTTAGATTTTTCGTACTNCAGTGATGCCATCCAGCCATCTCATCCTCTGTTGTCGCCTTCTCCTCCTGCCCCCAATCCCTCCTAATATCAAAGTCTTTTCCAGTGAGTCAGCTCTTCGCCTGAGGTGGCCAAAGTACTGGAGTTTCAGCTTTAGCATCACTCCTTCCAAAGAACACCCACGGCTGATCTCCTTTAGAATGGACAAATAGATTCTTGGACTTACCCATTGGATTATTTTAAGAATCTACTTGTATTTCTGATCTGAACTTTCCTTAGAAATGATGTTATTCAAAGACATAATCAAATATGCTATAAAAGTTATTTAATTTATAATGTATCTGGAACAATCCTGAGAACATAATTGAATATTATATAGACTTCCTATAGTGTACCATGGAGTTCATTTATGAGTTTATTTCCATACATTTTTGTATCACTTAGCAGTTTACCAAGTACTTTCATTTGTATGATCTGATTTGATCGTCTCCTGAACCACGGACATGTATTATCACTATCACGCATGTCAGGAATGATTACGTAGCCAGTTGACAGCTCAGACTAGAATGCAGGTCTTCTTACTCTGATGCTACATAATTTTCACTCTAGGAGTGGGGAATGGAAGCCAAGCAAAACTGTTAACACTGGGGAATAGCTCCAGGGACAGAAGTTCCAAGGAGAGACTGATGGATGGGAGAGAATGTTTGTGGAGAATCACAGGTCTTGCCTTTAGTGGAGGAACAGGTTGTTATGTTGGAAATCAGAGATGTGATTTAAAGAGCAATTGGTGTCAGTGTCATGGCCAAGTGAACAAGTTGGGACTTTATCTTGTGGGAAGTGAGTGGTTTTGAAAATTTGTGACTAGAGGATCATAATTCTACTTCAGTGCTGTATGGAATGAATTGAATTAGGAAGAAACTAGAAGCAGTATCATTTCAGGCAACACATACAGTATTTCAGGTGAAAAATAGTTCAGTTCTGAACCACCGACATTAAGTTTAGTCAGAAAAGGAAACAGTGGATCACTTCCTGGGATACTGGCATGTGCTGAACGGACCCATGAGGCCAGGGGAAGGAGGGAGCCAGTCAGCATTGTTGACACTGGTGCTGGGGGTGTGCTCCCACTCACCACCCCCCATCGTGACTGTTCTTCTGTGTGGGGACTCCTTCTGGCTGACCACACCCCTGTTTCATTTGCTGATAGAGTCAACATACGCTGATAAACACCTTCTTTGCTAAATGTTAAATGAAAGCCATAATCCTTGCCCTCAGTGAACTCATAGTCTCATGGTATAAACGATCACATAAACAATATTATAGAGGGTTTATGGATATATGTACTTCAAGCCATTATGACACAGAAAGGCACCCAGTTCAGCGTATATAGGTCAGGAAAGGATATTTAGTTGTCTGTCTGAAAGGAGAAGGAGATAGCTTGGTGAAGAAAGCAGGAAGGATGTTCTATGTAGACAGAACAGCATGATCAAAGTCATGAAATTGAGGACGTGAAACTGTAGGTCGTTGTTTAGTGAGCCTGACCATGTCAGCATCTGTCTCCTAAGAACAATGGCATTATCCTACCTCACCATAATGTAATTATCACACTCAAGTGACTAACATTGGTATAATAATTTAATACCCAACACATTATGTTTTTTTTTTTAATTTAAATAGATTTTAATTGGTGGCTAATTAATTTACAGTATTGTATTGCTTTTGCCATATATCAACATGAATCTGCCATGGGTGTACACGTGTTCCCCATCCTGAACCCCCGTCCCTCCTCCCTCGCCATACCACCCCTCTGGGTCATCCCAGTGCACCTGCCCTGAGCATCCTGTATCCTGCATCGAACCTGGACTGGCGATTCATTTCTTATATGATATTATACATGTGTTTCAGTGCCATTCTCCGAAATCATCCCAACCTCTCCCTTTTCCCACAGAGTCCAAAAGACTGTTCTGTACAACTGTGTCTGTTTTGTTGTCTCACGTACAGGGTTATCGTTAGCATCTTTCTAAATACCATACATATGCATTAGTATACTGTATTGGTGTTTTTCTTTCCGGCTTACTTCACTCTGTATAATAGGCTCCAGTTTCATCCACCTCATTAGAACTGATTCAAATGTATTCTTTTTAATGGGTTATCCCAATAATGTCATCTGTGGTTTTTTTGCCGTGTAAGAGCTAATCAGAAATTGTGTGGTGCATTTAGTTGTCATGTCTCTTTAACCTCCTCTAACATAAAATGCTGTTTCTGTAACCTTTTCTTCTCCTTTTTTCTTTCTCGGTCAATATTGGTGACTTGTAAGAACCTAGACTAGTTGTTTCACAAAATATTGTTTCTTACATTCAGATTCAGATTAAAATATTTCTGCACAGATTATATTGTGTCCATTTCAGTGCATGTCCTAGGAGACAGTTGTTGTCCATGTACCCCTCGACTGATGGTGTCAAATTTGATTATTTGGATAAGGTGTTATCTGTGAGATTTCTCCATGCCATGTTGCTCCAAACCTCACATACAGTATTTTTTGTAACCATTGATGATTTCTGCCTAATTAATTCTTACTGTGTGAGTTGTAATATGGTGAATTTTTTTTAAATACAGCTTTGTCTTCCCCTTTTTAAATAAAATTTAAAATGTTTAGTGTCAGTATGGATTCATGATTCTTTCTTTCCAATGTATAATAATGCATTCTCATCACTACCTATGCAGTGTTCAGACTGTCCTAAATTTGGCTAAGGCTATTCTTCCTTCCCTGTTAGCTAAGGCTTCCCTGTTCGCTCAGATGGTAAAGAATCTGCCTGCAGTACAGAAGACCCGGGTTTGATCCCTGGGTTGGGAAGATCTACTGGAGAAGGGAATGGCAGCCCACTCCAGTATTCTTGCCTGGAGAATTCCATGGAGAGACCATGAAGTTGTAAAGAGCTGGATGTGACTGAGGGACTCACACTTTCACATTCACTTTCATTCTTCAGTCCGGCCCCTCCCCCCATCTGTCTTTGAGCACTTTCTTATTTTTGTTTCTGTATGCTTACCTCACTCATTTCTTTCTTCCTTGATCTCAGCCCTAGAATCAGCTGTTTTTCTAAGTATTCCTGTTCCTACTAGTGAGTAATAGTATTTAGCAGCCAGGATTTGAGGGCCAGGTGTGCTCATTGCTCCTAGGGTNCTGTTCTTCTGTGTGGGGACTCCTTCTGGCTGACCACACCCCTGTTTCATTTGCTGATAGAGTCAACATACGCTGATAAACACCTTCTTTGCTAAATGTTAAATGAAAGCCATAATCCTTGCCCTCAGTGAACTCATAGTCTCATGGTATAAACGATCACATAAACAATATTATAGAGGGTTTATGGATATATGTACTTCAAGCCATTATGACACAGAAAGGCACCCAGTTCAGCGTATATAGGTCAGGAAAGGATATTTAGTTGTCTGTCTGAAAGGAGAAGGAGATAGCTTGGTGAAGAAAGCAGGAAGGATGTTCTATGTAGACAGAACAGCATGATCAAAGTCATGAAATTGAGGACGTGAAACTGTAGGTCGTTGTTTAGTGAGCCTGACCATGTCAGCATCTGTCTCCTAAGAACAATGGCATTATCCTACCTCACCATAATGTAATTATCACACTCAAGTGACTAACATTGGTATAATAATTTAATACCCAACACATTATGTTTTTTTTTTAATTTAAATAGATTTTAATTGGCGGCTAATTAATTTACAGTATTGTATTGCTTTTGCCATATATCAACATGAATCTGCCATGGGTGTACACGTGTTCCCCATCCTGAACCCCCGTCCCTCCTCCCTCGCCATACCACCCCTCTGGGTCATCCCAGTGCACCTGCCCTGAGCATCCTGTATCCTGCATCGAACCTGGACTGGCGATTCATTTCTTATATGATATTATACATGTGTTTCAGTGCCATTCTCCGAAATCATCCCAACCTCTCCCTTTTCCCACAGAGTCCAAAAGACTGTTCTGTACAACTGTGTCTGTTTTGTTGTCTCACGTACAGGGTTATCGTTAGCATCTTTCTAAATACCATACATATGCATTAGTATACTGTATTGGTGTTTTTCTTTCCGGCTTACTTCACTCTGTATAATAGGCTCCAGTTTCATCCACCTCATTAGAACTGATTCAAATGTATTCTTTTTAATGGGTTATCCCAATAATGTCATCTGTGGTTTTTTTGCCGTGTAAGAGCTAATCAGAAATTGTGTGGTGCATTTAGTTGTCATGTCTCTTTAACCTCCTCTAACATAAAATGCTGTTTCTGTAACCTTTTCTTCTCCTTTTTTCTTTCTCGGTCAATATTGGTGACTTGTAAGAACCTAGACTAGTTGTTTCACAAAATATTGTTTCTTACATTCAGATTCAGATTAAAATATTTCTGCACAGATTATATTGTGTCCATTTCAGTGCATGTCCTAGGAGACAGTTGTTGTCCATGTACCCCTCGACTGATGGTGTCAAATTTGATTATTTGGATAAGGTGTTATCTGTGAGATTTCTCCATGCCATGTTGCTCCAAACCTCACATACAATATTTTTTGTAACCATTGATGATTTCTGCCTAATTAATTCTTACTGTGTGAGTTGTAATATGGTGAATTTTTTTTAAATACAGCTTTGTCTTCCCCTTTTTAAATAAAATTTAAAATGTTTAGTGTCAGTATGGATTCATGATTCTTTCTTTCCAATGTATAATAATGCATTCTCATCATTACCTATGCAGTGTTCAGACTGTCCTAAATTTGGCTAAGGCTATTCTTCCTTCCCTGTTAGCTAAGGCTTCCCTGTTCGCTCAGATGGTAAAGAATCTGCCTGCAGTACAGAAGACCCGGGTTTGATCCCTGGGTTGGGAAGATCTACTGGAGAAGGGAATGGCAGCCCACTCCAGTATTCTTGCCTGGAGAATTCCATGGAGAGACCATGAAGTTGTAAAGAGCTGGATGTGACTGAGGGACTCACACTTTCACATTCACTTTCATTCTTCAGTCCAGCCCCTCCCCCCATCTGTCTTTGAGCACTTTCTTATTTTTGTTTCTGTATGCTTACCTCACTCATTTCTTTCTTCCTTGATCTCAGCCCTAGAATCAGCTGTTTTTCTAAGTATTCCTGTTCCTACTAGTGAGTAATAGTATTTAGCAGCCAGGATTTGAGGGCCAGGTGTGCTCATTGCTCCTAGGGTGCCATTACTTCTCGGCTCTTAGGGACCGCAAAGCTAGAGAAAGTACTTTTCTCAAAGCTTGAGCTTATCTGATACCTTTCTGTCTAATCCAGCACTTCATGGTTGTTCCTCTCCTTCTCCCACTCACTATTTGTATTTCCCAGCAAGCATTCCATGTTCTGCATCAACATGTCTACCCATCTGCTCAGGCTTATAATACTCGTGTAATAGTTTCACAATCACTTCATCAGTACAACTGTCAACAGCAAACTTACTATGGAAAGTTCAAGGTTTCCTTTTACTAATGAGATATTAGTAAATGAGATATTAGTAATGAGATATTCACAACTAATATCACACTAATGAGATATATATTTAGCTTTACCTGCGGTTCTTTTTAGGAAAAATGTACTTGCATTTGAGTGTAAATTTCCAAGATTGCTAGATACTAATTAAAATATCAGAAATATTTAAGGTATTTTAATTAAAATAGCCATCAAGCCACTTTAGAACTAAATTTACATGTAAGTTAACCTCCAAATACTCTATTGCTAACCCACCTTTTTTCAAATTATACGTATGAGATTCAGTACTTTTCTAAAAATGAAACAGAACCAAATTGCAAATGGCCGATACATATTTATATATCTGTTTATAAACCATAAATGGGTATGTTATTTGTACTGTACTGCATTCACTTGTCATATGTTCCCTAGAATAGGATTGCATTTCAAAAAACGAAGGAAAAAATCCAGAGGAAAATAGTTATGTAGTATTTTAGACATGACTGTATACCAGTCACACAACTTCATAGAGAAGACCTGAAAATAACTCTCTCAGGGACCAAGAAAAAAAATCTTTGGCATTTCCATAGATTTAGTTTGAAGCAGTAGTTTCTTTGAACTTTTTTTTTTTTTTAACAGCTTCCTTTAAAAAACATTTAGCATGGGCATATAACTATAGATTATTACAAAAGAACTGAATACAGAGAGCTGGCTCTATATCCAGAATCTCATCAATTATGTAGAATGTCAGTATAAACTAATCATAATGTGTTTCTATCCTTCAGATTTCAGAGCCTCTTTTGGTTTATCTTTCATTAAAAAGACAAACTTTTCATACTTTCTGTAAAAGTTTGCAGTGACTGTTCTGTGTCACTGAAATTTTGGGGACAATTATCCTCTGATATGAAGAATCAGCTGTTGGGAGCATGTTCACAGAAGTTGGCCTGGGAATACAATTTTGTACAATAAATTTAGACAGCAGAATCTCTTATAACAACAGAAACATGGTCCCACACCTGGTCGATTTTAGAATAGGAGCTCTGATGCCTTGAAAATAACCCATTTCTACAAGGGAAATGTGATTTATGATAACCCGAGACACAGTTATGACTAGACCCACATTCCATTTAAAGTTATTGTGCTACCAGACTATAAAATCAGTGCTCTCAAGTGAATCAGTGGAATTTGGTTCCCTTTAGTGGACAGTGGCAGAGGTACTAATGAGACAGATTTCATTAAAAGACATTTGATTTCTGAGGGACTTAAAGTCCTTTCATATTTTGAAATTGCTGGCTTAGTCCTGGCATCTGATCTTCTTCCCCCTACCTTACCATCACCAGTTCCTGCGCATGCTTTGACATTGCTATGGTAACCCAGAGGGATGATGGAATTCCCGGCTTCTCTTTTCACAGAGGGTGATGAGACAGGAGTGATGGATAGTCTGCTGGAGGCCTTGCAGTCGGGGGCTGCCTTCCGCGACCGAAGGAAAAGGACACCGAAGCCAAAAGGTGAACATTATCCTTCTTTCATGTTACTTTCTAGGGAACTGTAACAAAGAAAAACACTCTCCTTTTTTATAATTCTTTTAAAGTCGTGTGTCAAGAATGTAGTGCTGTGGGCAACAACTCTTCAGGAGTTTTATAAGTTCGCTTAATCCTTCCTTTGCAATGACAAGTGTCAGAGAGAGAAGCGTTCCAGTTGGCCAGTGTCACTAGCACATTAACAAATCAATGCAAACCTGGGAAAGCCTGATTAGTGTGGCAGGTCTCATCTAAGGGACCATATGTACCTTATCCCAGTGGAGTTCACAGTAGCATAATTAAATGAGAAGTAAAAGTCATAACATTATTGCTTCAAGTATATCAGGGTATTGAAGCATTGCTTCGCTTCCAGAAATGCTTAACCTTGGAAAAATGTCTAATATTGTTATACTTCCTGAGGTAAACAGAGCTCTATATTAAGTTTCTTTTATATATATGTATTTTTAACAGATATTCGGCAGAGTCTCAGTCCAGCATCTCAGAGGCCTATTCTGAAAGTTTGTAACCATGGTAATAAACCATATTCATAAATTGCACATTCTTCTTATCTACATTTATGCTGTTGATCTGTGATTTTAGTAAGCTGCTGTTATGTTCTTGAGTTTCAGTGTGACTAAAATAGTAAAAATGTGTGGATGTACATGTTTGTGATGAGATTGTACACTCATGTTTTTCCATCCCTCCATTAGTGCCTTGAAAGATTCTTCTTTCAGGTCTCAGGTATATATTTTGCTTTTATGATTATTATTTGAAGTTACCTCACACATTTATAATCATTGTTGTCCAATGTCTCCTTTCAAAAACATTGTTTTCTCCTAATCCTGTTTTGAGCAGTGTATTTGCTTTACATTAAGGTACAGTTTGAAATATTGAATTGTTGCCTGTTTTACTCTACCATATTTGCCAGTACAGTGTGAAACACTGTGCCTAAGTCTGTGGCCAGGTCTTTAACACACATGAGCTTCATGTGGTGTTACTGTGGAAGGATGTGCTAGAATCCCTAGGAAAGGTGAGCTGCCTTCGTCTCCGATGTTTGCCTGAGACTGGCTCCTTTCATGCATCCCCCGCTGGCTCCTGGAGCCCTCTTTCTGTGTTCAGGACGCGGTTTCCTGTGTATTGCGCTTTGTTTACTTTGGCTTCCTTTCTCTCACTCTTGTGTGTGATGGTTTCTCCTAGTCAAAGTCAAGTTCATCCATCCTGATTGACATTTATCCAGTGAGGTGTTAGCAAAGTTTACTAGATTTATAAATGAAAAGATACTTGACAGACTTTATTTGGGTTGTTTTGCATACAGATGAGTTAACGTTCTAGAAGTATTAATGTGTGACTGAATAGAGACACTTATGTCAGATTTCTAGAATAACCTAAAAAGAATATGAGGTAAATAGAAAGGGGCATGAATGTAATGATCTTTTAAGAGCTGTGTAGATGCCTACTGATCAAGATGAAGTATACATAATAGATGTTTAGTAAATGAAAGAAAAGATAGAAAAATGTACACCAAAATTTTAAATAGATCTTTTGACTTTTTTCAGCAGTTTGTTTTTATTGTTTTTGCTTTTATCTATTCTAGAAATAGGAAGAAAAATTGTACTGAGTCAGAAAAATTCATTGTGGATAATTAATTCCTAGCTTTGGGTAATTATTTACTATATATTGCCAAAAACTGTAAGGGATAGAGAAACTCAGAGAGGCTGAGAACTTTAAGAGTACAGAGCTAGTTAGTGACACAACTCTAACATTAGTGTTGATTCCCATCTTGTTTCTTATTTGATTGCATATGTGTACTTAGATTTTTAAATTATTATTATTAATGCTGTATGTGAAATAACTCAGCCCCCATTGTAAGTCATTAAAGAAAAGACCCAGTCATGATATGATATGATTATAATGGCATACAGATACCCATGCTGTGATTAAGTATTCTGGCTGCTATGAAGGGGAAAACTTTTTAAGATAAATTTGTATATTGACCTTGAGAAGAACAGTTCTTTTGTGACTATAATGTTAGTAACGTGTCCAGGCTGCAAAGGTTTGTCTATAATTATGAATTGTGATATTTTTGGTCCAAAGGAAAAAAGCAGGTAAGCATTGCACTTCTATTTCTATCAAGGCTGATATACTATCCTAAGTCTAAGGTGTTGTGATAATTAAGCAAGTAAATTATATAGCAAGTCAAAGGAAATATATCTTAAAGATCAGATTTTCTGTTCTAATATAAATGTAATGGTTTAAGGTATTTTAAAAGCTTATTTTCATTGATATTTATGTTTTCCCTTTATGTTTCTAACCAAGTAAAAAAAAAATTCAAATGACCAGACTGATTTTTAAAGATACATGTATAATGGCAGATTTATTAGACTAGACCTTGAAAAATGCAGAATTTGGTTAAGAACATTGCAACAAGGATCATGAGTGGTTTTTAAAAAGGTATTTTTAAATCTATGTTGAAAAATTACTTTATTTTCACTAAAAATATTAACCTTACAAGTGAACTATGTGATTGAAATGTAATGTAAACCCCTTTTGTTTTTTTATTTACTTTCATGTACTTGGAGAAGGAAATGGCAACCCACTCCAGGATTCTTGCCTTGAAAATCCCATGGACAGAGGAGCCTGGCAGGCTATAGTCCACAGGGGTTGCAAAGAGTTGGACACGACTGAAGCAACTTCACTTCATGTACTTAAAACTAACAACTGACATTTGTATTTTCTAAAAATATGTAGTAGTTGATATCTTATTATTTTTCAAAGATCTATGAGATTTTCTAAAATATTTTAAATTTGTTTGCATCTTAATAGTAATAATAGTATTAATAGGCTAATTTTTACTACATTACTTTGCTTATTGAGTTATTTGAGTTAGAAGCCAGGCAGTATGTTGAAATGCTTTATATATATCCTTTTTAATCTTCTTAATAATCCTATCAGATAGTCATTGTTTTTTATCTCTGTTTTATAGTAAAACATAACCAAAGATTGAACAGGTCTCATGGTTTACCTCTGGCCCTGTGGCCAAGTTTCAGACACAGGTCTGCCTAACTTCCGAGTCCAGCTGCTTCATTTCTGTGCTATGTCGTGTCTGAACACAGCAGCTTGAATCACGTTTTCTTTCCTCTTCGCATCATCCTGATGAGCCGCGTGTGTCCATGTTCTTTCTCTTGTGACATAAGTTCATGCTATTGAGATACACTCTCACACGCACTCAGATGTTTTCTAGCCTCTGGTCTGTCTCCTCCCTTGTTCCCAGGTAGAGCCACTAGATAGCACTCTTTTATCTGAGTCTTGGATCGCAAGAATAAACCACCTTCCGGAATTAGAACCATTGTTTATTTCTTTTAATAAACTCTGTATTAAAATATCTATATTAATTTAATAAACTTATACTGTTAGAAAGATCATGAAAATTTTAGATTATAAATATAGACTTTGTGTGTGTGTGTGTGTGTGTGTGTGTGTGTAGACTAGAAAGAGGGAGATGCATCTTTTTATTTCAGAATGAGAAAATCCTGATAAGGTATCCTCTGAGACCTTGCAGCTAAAGTTTCACAGGGTATATTTTGGGAAAAGTTGACCTGAAGGGCTCTAACTCCTATAAACCTCAGAAACAGAGAAATTGTACACACTGAATAATCCAGCCCTTGTGCTGTGCTAAACCTCTACTCAAAATATTGTGGTTAAAACCTTTAACTGTTTTATCTTTTGCCTTGTCTGTTAAGACCTAGTAAGAAATTGTGTGTGGTATTTTTCTTTGTTAAGCCTTCGCTTAATCAGTTGCTTAGCAAAATGCATTAAGCATTGCTGGACATTTTAGATGCAGAGATACCATCTAAGAATCCACCATCCAGTTAGGAGACAGCTGAGTAACAGTTATCATGTGTCTGGTTAATGCCAAGATAGCAGTAATGCACAGAGCTTTTGGAATACCGTAAAGACCAATCCAGACTTTATGACTATATTTGGCCTCTAGAGGGACCTGAAATCAAAGTTGAGTTTTGAAGGATAAACAGAAATGAGGCAAAACCCTGATGGCAAGAGTGAGGCACAAAGCGGAAGCAGCACTTGCGTGCCCTCCCGGTCTGAGCCCTGAAAGGCTGCGCGTCCTGCAGTGCTCCTCCCTCCCTTCGTCCACTCTCCTCCCCTCGCTCTGTCCGCCAGTCTGTGCTCCAGCCCTGCAAGTAGGCTCACTGGCCCCATTCTTCTAGATTCCATATACATGTGCTAATGGACAGCATTTGTTTCTCTCTTTCTGACTGACTTCACTCTGTGTAACAGGCTCCAGGTTCAACCCTTGGACAGAGCAGTCTGGCAGTCTACAGCCATGGGGTCACAAAGAGTCAGACCTAGCTGAGCACACACAGGTCCATCCACCTCATTGGAAGAGACTCAAATTCATTCCCTTTATGGCTGACTAATATTCTATTACCATATGTAGAACACATAGCTAACTGGAAGTCACTGCATAACACAGTGGGCTCAAGCTAGAAGGGTGGAATGCGTGGGGGATAGAAGGAGTTTGAAGAGGGAGTGGACGTGTGTACTTAGGGCCAATTCACATTGTTATATGGTAGAAACCAATACAACACTATAAAGCAATTATCCTCCAATTAAAAATAAACTGAAAACAAAAACAAAAACTATTCGCTCTTATCAGTACCTGTATGCTCTTGCTAGCGCCCCAGTTTTCCCGTTTTGCACCATGCATTTCCCTTAAAGAGTTCTCATTCATTGTCTGCCTCATCACTCCTCAGTCCCTCTCTGCAGACAAGGAGGGTCTCGCCTTGTTAACTGAACTTGTTAACCCCAGTTCTTCTCTGGGTTCATGCCTGACACTTGGATGTTTTTAGTAAGAATGTGTTGAATGAATATAGACATGTCTGTGCTTAGACTTGAATAGAACAATTAATATACATTGAGCAAAATCACATCTGTGGTTGTTACCCAAATATGTAGGCCTTAGTATGTCACTTGCTAAAGCGCCAGCTGTGACCACATAACTCCTTCTCATCTTCTCCCTAGAATATTATCTGTCATCAGAAGGAGATATTTGATCATCATAGGTTTGAAGATTATTTCATCAGATGTGAAGGGTGTAGTTCAATCTTGATTAGATTATTCACTCCTTAGCAGTGTGGAGTAACTTATTAATTTGATTTCTTTCCCTTGCTTAATCAAGCAAAGTTTAACAACAGTAAATAAATGAAAGCATCTACTAATAAGTGCAGGGCATTGTCTCATTCTTTACTCAACACAGTGCATTTGAAATCTAATGATTTTCCATAGTTGATAGAAAATAGTAACTCAAAATAATCAAAATATTTATTAATGCATCTTAATAAAATTATATCATACTTGGGTATTAGTGAATGAACTGACCTGGTTAAAAATAAAGGCTCAGATAGGGAAGAAGTATATTGAGAGTCTGATGCCAGGCCAAGAACTTGGACCCTGGAGGCTTTTGAGCAGGAAAATGACAAGTCTGAGCAATTTGTATGACACATGTTAGAAGAAAGAATGGAAAGAACCTAATAGCTACTTTGGAATGGGGAGAGTCAGAGAGGTTATCAGGGTGTGAGGAGAGAAGCCAGGTCTAGAGCTCTGTGTTGAGATCCTCACAGAGAAGTGCATAATTAGATGACTTATCTGCGGGAAATCCTCTAACCCAGAGAAGACGAGGACTGAGCCTTGGGGATGGACACAGGCAGTGATGGAAGCAGATAACGAATGAAAAGGAAGATCTCATGATAGAGGAACCTTCACTGTAGGTTGAAAGAAGACTTTCGAGGATGTGTGTTTATTTCGAGAAAAATAAACCCATTTTTTTTCTTTAGTTGTTTCTTTCCTTTTATCTTTATAAAACTTAGTGGTATTACAACTGAGGGACCAGTGTTTTTCAGGATACAGTAATTTCTACTCTCTTCAGGGACATCTTTTCCCCTGTAGACTCTAAAACATTTGTGACAAAGGTTTCACAAATAGGAATTGTTCAACCACATCTTATGGAGCATCTGCTAGCAGTTTGATTGCATCTCATTAGATGGTTCTCTTTTCATTAAGTGGTACTGTGGAATTTTTTTTTTCAGTTAAATGGATATAGAGTAATCAGAAAGAATTCTATAAACTATATGCAATTAAAATCCCTAATGATAAAACTATTTAACTGTGACAAAATAAGATAAAACATAATCAAAATTTTAGGCAAACAAGTATTACACATTTTTAGTGAACATCCATAACCTAAACAAAATCTTGCTATATTATCTTTACACTAAATCAATTCTTAATAGCCTTAATTTGGATTTGATTATCTATTTTACTCTTCCACTTATATATGGAGCTTTGAGAGATTTTTATAGAAATAAGATTGTATTGCCTCCAGGCACAGCTGCTCTGCCACTCTAAGATTGGAAGTCAGAATTAAATGTGAAGCTAGTCAGATATCTTTGGATTAGCATATTTCTCACAAAATAACTCTACAGGTTTGTTGTCAATGTATTAAAACTTCACACACAACCATTCCCCCTCCCTACTGCACTCAGCCTTCAGTCCCTTTATTTCTTGACCTACCTTTTCCATGAGCAGCAAGAATTTGTCTTGAGGCAGAATTATGAAATTTGTAAGATTTCCAGTGGTGTCTACTGAGCACGAGCTGCCTTCAGGCTTTTCTGAAAACAGGGAGGACAATACCAAACCAGTCTCTGTCTAGAAAACCTTATCTATCAAAGTAGAATATGGGCTACCATTTTCATTAAACAAAATAATAATAATATCCTATTTTAAAGTAGAAAAGCATAATGAAGAATATGGCTTATTTTCTTGAGATTATTTTTTGTTCTCTTTCTGATGAATTTGTGCCTGTCTAAGGATGGGAACTATTAAAATACTAATTGTTTTTGACACCCTTACACTTGGGCTTTCAAGCGGAATTAAATACTACCTGTAACTGTGAAAAGACTTAAATATTTTTAAGGAGACTTTTCTAGGCCAGGAATGTAAAACAGTTTGGGTGATTTTACATTTTAAAAGGACTTTTAAGCAAGAAATAACAAATGCCTTTCATTTAATGAGCATTCACAGTTGTATGCTGAAGGCTGAGACTAAATTGAGTGAAAAGGAGATAAAGAACCATTATATGAAGAAAGGGATGTCCTTGACGTCCCTGAAATAGTTGTTATGATTAATATGTCTCTGTTTGTGTTACTCAGTGGACTGTAATTATTAGTTTTAAATGTTTTTGGTCCATTCTAAATCTATCCTTTTCTTAAAGCATAGGGTCAGAATCTGGATTTATAAGGAGTCAGTAGATGGACTTTAGAAACTCCTTGAACTCTATTTTTGTTCTAGATTTTGTGATGGGGCTTTTTTCCACCCCCACCCCCACCCCCTGCTAAAAGGATCTGTTGGTTTTTATCAAATTCCCCAAAGAATAAAAAATAATTGTTTTCTTGTTTGATTATTGGTTTGTTACAAATTTTCTGTTTCTATACATTATATTTTTATACATATATGCATGATGCATTTTCCACATTTGTGACCGCATCAGTAAGAGTCTCATGAAGTTTACTGTAATTTTTTTGTCATTTGAAAACTAATCTTTAACAGACATAGTCACAAATGTGGGGAACATATCAAATGGTTGATGAGTCTATAATTCTAGTGACAAATAAGCTGTTTAGGATAAGCAGTTAAGGTCCACTGAACCACTGCCACTGTGAAGGTTCACTCAGGATGCAGGGAGCGGACAACATCACATGTATCCAGGACGGTCATTAGTCATGCTGGACCTCCCGGGCAGGAAGGTATGCAAGACTCGCTAGACTCTGCAGCTGAGAAGGAACATTCTCTGAAGGGCCAAGAGACAGAGCGGTATGCAAAGCCACAGGCTTGAGAACAGCCAGGTCCGTCAAGGACGGAGGCCCACCGGGCACAGAGCAGACCCAAAAGCACAGACAACACCGTTTACCTCTGACAAAAGGTTTGTGGCAGAACAGTAGAAACTGGAGCAGACGGTGCTGAGTGCAGGCGTCATGGGGGCTGTCCCTTCTAAAAGCCTGGGTAGGAAAGAGTGAAACAGAAGGGAAACAGCTGGAACTAAAACGGGTTGTAGTTCAATGAGAGGGTCGTGACTCTGTCTTTTGTGTGGCATTGGCTTCAGCGTCCATTCTGAAGGGAAGGCACTCTGGTGGGGAAAGATGCGTGTTTGCTGGGGCGGTAGTGAGCGTGAGGTTCCTGGGGATGGGATGCAAGCACAGATTTGAGCACCTGGATGGTGAAAAAGAAGGGTGTGTGGAGAGAAGTAGACGCGAATAGTGATTCAGGAGCTTGGGGGTCTCCCCTGAGGACATCCTTTTTCTCTGAGAACTAGCATGCAAGGGCTTTTCCTGCAAGTGGCAGGCTGTGTGAGGAAGGGGGGCAAGGGCAGCAGAGAAGGGCACGTCTCCTAGATGGACTGTGAGACGTTACTGCTCGGGGAGATGCAGGAAAATGTTTGCATCAATGGTCCAGCTGAAAAGAGAGAATATTACTTGTGTATAAGTAACTGTCTGTAAAACCTGGGGGAAAGAAAAGTAGCCCAGCTGCTCCCCAGGTCCCGTGACAAAGGGCAGTTGGTTCTCCAGTTTCCTGAAAACTCTAAAGGTTAATCTCCAAGTGTAACGATAGGGATCAGTTAGCAGTGGGCCAGCTGAGTGGGCTTCAGAGCACCAGCCAGGCAGAGTCATCCCGGTTTTGAGATGATAAGGTGTTCCGTGTAGTAGTTACAAAAGTGTAGCAGTTAACTGATTAAGTTGAGGAAACCCTGTTGGAACATATGTACCACATATGTTTCAGCGTGGTTTGGGTGTCCTGTTACATGTGAGGAAGGCATTCTATCAGGGATGGCAGTGACCTCATGCTGTTCGTTTTCCTCCAGGCAGGTGCCAGCTACATCATGTGTCTGAGGTCTTTTCCTACTACACAACACTTGGTGCTAAACTTCACTGTTTCTAAGGGACTACTAGATTTGTTTTTATATTTTACTTTATTTGCACTCATTAAAAATAAAGGTCAGTTTGGAGTAGTCACAGATAGAAACCACTTTCCAAGTGTTGTCAGTATCAGAAATAAACGTTTTGCCAAATGCCTGTCAGGCATAGTAGTTACTTAAAGCAATAGCTGTTTGTACTCACTGACTATCTGTAAAAGTAGTCATATTTTTAAATCCCGTTTCTAAGAGCCTTGGGTGATCTGGCCGAACAGTCTGACCTTGAAAACAGCGTGGAATCAGGCACTGGCTTCAGGGGCAGTTAGGCCTTGCTGTGACTTCTTGATCTAACAAAAGGAGACCCTAGAAGCTTATTTAGCCTTTGGATTTACTTTTCCTCAGCTGTAAAAAAGAGAAATTACACTATGTGCTTCTTGGACTGTTTAGAACATTAAGTGAAAACATGCGAAAGGACTCTACTAAAATACCTGTGTGGCATGCTAAGTTGCTTCAGTCATGTCCAACTTTTTCCAACCCCATGGACTGTAGCCCGCCAGGCTCCTCCATCCATGGGATTCTCCAGGCAAGAATGCTGGAGTGGGTTGCCACGCCCTTCTCCAGGGGATCTTCCTGGATGGGATCGAAACCTTACCTCTTTCATCTCCTGCGTTGGCAGGCAAGTTCTTTCTTTACCACTATGGCCACCTGGGAAGCCAGAGTACCTATAATTGAGTAGATATTCCATAAGTTCAGTATTTGTTAGTTCCTCTGCAATTTTTCTCCTTTTCTACCTACCCTGCATGATACATTTGTCGATAGAAAGTTATTATAAATTCTTGTGCAAAGTGGTAGTAGTATGCAGAATGGGTGTACTAATTAGAGAGATTGAAATTAATTCTTTTACATATGATACTTCCTGTACTGTACTTAAGGTGTTATTAATTGGTATGAACTAGTTTTGAAGAGAAAAAGAAAAAGTCTATAGAGACTTTGGTTTTAAAATAAAATAATAAAGGTGTTTTTAACTCCTTTCCCCCTTGGGTGTTAATCGCAAAGCCACAAGGAGAAAAGGCAGCAAAAACTAACATCAAATTCTGTGAAGTCAAGACATGGTCAGCCTGGAACAGCAAGATGTGAAGACAGGAAAGAGGTTGCTATGGGAGGAGGGAGCTGGGATCCAGGGGCTTGACGGTTCCCAAGCGGATTCCCCAAACTGAGGGCTTGGAGTGCTCTGTGGGGATCCTGGAGGTGGGTGTCCAGACTCAAGGTGTGGGCAGGGCGGGTTCCTCCTGCAGGCTCTGAGGGAGGCCCCGTCCCCCATCTCTCTTCTGGAGGTGGCTGTCCTCCAGGTTCCTCGCTTGCACCACGTCACGCTCGTCCCAAACTCTGTCTGCACGTAGCCCCACAGCGTGCCTCTGTGTCTTCATGTGCCCTTGTTTTTGGCCGTACCACAGGGCATACAGAATCTTAGTTCCCCACCCAGGGATCAGACCCGTGCCCCTTGCAGTGGCAGCTCAGAGTTAGCCGCTGGGCCACCAGGGAAGGCCTTATGTGGCCTTATACGGACTTGAATCTTTTGGTTAGGGCTCTCCGCCTGACCCTGGAGAAGGGCATGGCAGCCTGCTCCAGTGTTCTCGCCTGGAGGCCCCTATGGACAGAGGAACCTGGTGGCCACAGTCCACGGGGTCACAAAGAGCTGGACACGACGGAAGTGACTACGAGCACCCCCCCCCCCACCTTAACTTGATTACATCTCAAAAGCCCTATTTCCAGATCAGGTGCCATTCAGAGACACCAGGTGTTAGGGCTTTAACATGAGTCTCAGGTGGTACAGTTCAGCCCGCAACAGGGACCCCAGTGAGAAGCACTGATGTACCCTCACAGGAGCACCCAACGACTCAGCAGACGTGGGTGCCTGGAGGTGCCATCAGGAGGGGCAGGGCGTCCAGCAGGAAGCGGGGTGCTGGGAGGCGGGGCGGCCCCATGCAGGCAGCACGCGCCACGGCCAGACCTGCGACCCCCTGGCTGCACTGCGTTTCTTCCTCCCCGAGCAGGTAAGAGTACACATGGAGTCCGGAAAACTCAAGCAGAGACTCCAGAGCTGGAGTGTTGGTCAGAGGCAAGGTAGTGCGCTGAAGACAGGAGTTAACTGAACACAGAGGCGGGGATGTCAGCACTCACCGTGAGCCAGCTCATGCTCCAGGCACAGGAAGGAGGGTTTTCCTGGGGACAACCGACAGGCTAGAGAGAAGGCTTTCAGATACTGGTATTTTGGGCCCTCTTCCCTCAAAAACTGTTAGCTTATTACAAGAGTACTCCACAGAGAAGCCCACTGGTTAACAAACCTACTCACACAAGTTTTTTTCTCTGAACTATTCATTGGGGTCAAGGATTCATTAGCTGACACTTGAGGAAAACATTCAACCTAAATCAACAAGGGAAAACAAACCAGAGGAGCTCTTAGTGAACAGAGAAAATGTGGAGGAAAGCACCATAATTAAAAATTGCAAAGATGTCAAATATTTCAGTGATATGTCATATTTATAATATATGCATTATATATATAAAAGGATTAGAAACAAATCTGTTGGATGAAAAATATGGTAGCAGAAAAAAATAGTACAATATTTGGAAAAGCATAAACAGACTTAGTTATAGGGAAGATAAGGGGGGAAAATGTAGAATTTACAGATAAGGGACAGAATTTACAAATAATATGGTATATCTAACTTTATAATTTTTGTTATATTAATATTCATATAATTGTATATAACTATGTACAATTGTATAATTGTATTGCAAAGCTTTGAGGACAAGTATGGAAAGAGTGATAGGCACTTGGAAAATGAGACAGTTATTCTAGAAAAAAATGATATACCATGGGTTTGAAATACATGGATTCACATCTATGTGCAGTTTTTTACTACACCATCTGTTGGTTGAGTCCATGGATATGGAACCACAGTTGGCAGGAACCTCATGTATGGAGGAACCTCACATATGACTATAAATCATATGTAGATTTTCAAATGCTCAGAGATCAGATCCCCTAACCCCATATTGTGCAGGGGTCAAGTGTATAATCATAATACTCTACTTGAATTTAACATGGCCTCATATGCTATTTTATAGTCATAATAGTAATAAACACTCTGGTAGACAGATTCCAAGGTGGCCCTCAGTGATCCTTGCCTCCTCATGTTTTTTATTATGTAGCTCACCTCAGCAATGTTTTCTGGGATTAGTCTGCAGCTAGTTGAATAGGGCAGAAATGATAGTTTCTGAGATTGGGGCTTCTCTGATTGTTCAGTGGGTAAAGAATCCGCCTGCAATGCAGGCGTCACAGGTGATGCGGCTTCGATCCCTGGGTCAGTAAGATCCTCTGGAGGGGGAAATGGCAGCCCACTCCAGTATTCTTGCCTGAAAAATCCCATGGACAAAGGAGCCTGGTGAGCTACAGTCCATAGAGTCGCAAAGAGTCGGACACAACTGAGAGACGAAGCACACACACACATTTGAGATTAGGTTGCAAGATACTGTGGTTTTCCTCGGGTGCTGTTTCTCCCCCTCTCTCAGTTCTGGGGGCAGAGCCCTATGGAGAGACCCAAGTTGTGAGGATATTAAGCTTCAGTCTCACAACAGGAAATCAATGTCTGTAGTTGATGAATCAAGAAATAACAGGAAAAGCGTCAATAAGGCAAGAGAGTCAAGGACAATGGACTTTTATATTTCATTGGAGGCCTTTTGAATTTCTTTATAAAGTAGCCATTATCTTTCTTAGGAGTTAAGGTTAGAAATATTAAAGTTCTAAATGGCCAACATGGGCAGTCAGGATGGGCAAACACCTGGTGACTCAGTTTATCTCTGTTAAGAATAACCAGAAGCGCAAAGTTCTCCTTACGTTCATTGGTTATCTATCTCTTTTACTTAAATGCACTGATTTTATTTTTATTGTTCATTTTCTCTCTTCTAATACTATGTATAAAAGGGGCTTCTCTCTCTTCTAGCTCTCAGCTTTTCATTTTTATGTGATCCAGAGCCAGTGATTTTGCAGCATGTATCTGACTACTTTTGTCCTTTGCAATTCTTAATGTGAGAGAAAATGATCAAAATGCATAAGAGAGAATCAGCTACCACTTTACTCTGTGTGTGTGGGGGACGGGGGGAGGGTTGGCTTTTAGAACAAAGTAGCCTTCCAGTGCTACTTAAGAACTTGATGTCTAATCTTTAGTCACTGAATCCTCAGAAAGCAAGGGAATGGGATGAAATTTGCATCTGGAATTCATACTAGTTACTGTTATTGACTGTTTGTAAATAAGTTGTCTTAATACATTACACTGGCTTCATGAAAGCCAAGGATGCGTTAGTGTAGCTAGAAGAACTGTTTGTGTTTTGGAGGGGAATGGTGCTATGACTACTTGTTATGTAGCCTAGGTAAGGACATAAATATTTTTCTACTTGAAAAGCATCTATAACTTTATTTAAGAAAGCACTGACATGCATTAAGAAAGCTACATGTCCCATCGATTCCCGAGTAAATTAGAAATTATTAGTGTTAGCCATGATGTAAGTTATTGTAATATGACAGCATTTGGCTTAAGCAGTTTCACCATTTATTAGCTCTGATATTAGAATAAATGATAATGATCATTAAGTGCTATGTACATTATCATTTAACTAATCATGCTTGCAGTTTCCTTCTATTAGTCAAACCTCTTTGGGTTAATTAGTCAGAGGAGCTGCCTAATCCCGATTTCTAGAGGAATAATGAAATAAAGGAACACTGAAGTATGCTAAAGAAAGTGTTAGTGCATCACCATTTACCTTATATATTGGCTTCATTTACCCCCACTCAGTCCATTGTAGTAGCGTCAAGGTTAAAAGATTCTGGCAATTTTTTTTATTTTGAAATATGATTGGGCCTATTAAATTATATGCATATATTTTTTCCATTAAAGCACATATGCAGCAGAAAAGCGCTAATATATGCAAATAAAAACAAAATTCTTATTTTCCAATATATCCATATTGAAAGATAAACCAGTAAACACTATTTAGATTGAGCATCTAAAATGTTAGTAACATTTTATACTTTGATTCCGTTCAGTTCAGTCACTCAGTCGTGTCCGACTCTTTGCGACCCCATGAATCACAGCATGCCAGGCCTCCCTGTTCATCACCGTCCCCCAGAGTTCACTCAGACTCACGTCCATCGAGTCCGTGATGCCATCCAGCCGTCTCATCCTCGGTCGTCCCCTTCTCCTCCTGCCCCCAATCCCTCCCAGCATCAGAGTCTTTTCCAATGAGTCAACTCTTCTCATGAGGTGGCCAAAGNCCCCCCCCCCCCACCTTAACTTGATTACATCTCAAAAGCCCTATTTCCAGATCAGGTGCCATTCAGAGACACCAGGTGTTAGGGCTTTAACATGAGTCTCAGGTGGTACAGTTCAGCCCGCAACAGGGACCCCAGTGAGAAGCACTGATGTACCCTCACAGGAGCACCCAACGACTCAGCAGACGTGGGTGCCTGGAGGTGCCATCAGGAGGGGCAGGGCGTCCAGCAGGAAGCGGGGTGCTGGGAGGCGGGGCGGCCCCATGCAGGCAGCACGCGCCACGGCCAGACCTGCGACCCCCTGGCTGCACTGCGTTTCTTCCTCCCCGAGCAGGTAAGAGTACACATGGAGTCCGGAAAACTCAAGCAGAGACTCCAGAGCTGGAGTGTTGGTCAGAGGCAAGGTAGTGCGCTGAAGACAGGAGTTAACTGAACACAGAGGCGGGGATGTCAGCACTCACCGTGAGCCAGCTCATGCTCCAGGCACAGGAAGGAGGGTTTTCCTGGGGACAACCGACAGGCTAGAGAGAAGGCTTTCAGATACTGGTATTTTGGGCCCTCTTCCCTCAAAAACTGTTAGCTTATTACAAGAGTACTCCACAGAGAAGCCCACTGGTTAACAAACCTACTCACACAAGTTTTTTTCTCTGAACTATTCATTGGGGTCAAGGATTCATTAGCTGACACTTGAGGAAAACATTCAACCTAAATCAACAAGGGAAAACAAACCAGAGGAGCTCTTAGTGAACAGAGAAAATGTGGAGGAAAGCACCATAATTAAAAATTGCAAAGATGTCAAATATTTCAGTGATATGTCATATTTATAATATATGCATTATATATATAAAAGGATTAGAAACAAATCTGTTGGATGAAAAATATGGTAGCAGAAAAAAATAGTACAATATTTGGAAAAGCATAAACAGACTTAGTTATAGGGAAGATAAGGGGGGAAAATGTAGAATTTACAGATAAGGGACAGAATTTACAAATAATATGGTATATCTAACTTTATAATTTTTGTTATATTAATATTCATATAATTGTATATAACTATGTACAATTGTATAATTGTATTGCAAAGCTTTGAGGACAAGTATGGAAAGAGTGATAGGCACTTGGAAAATGAGACAGTTATTCTAGAAAAAAATGATATACCATGGGTTTGAAATACATGGATTCACATCTATGTGCAGTTTTTTACTACACCATCTGTTGGTTGAGTCCATGGATATGGAACCACAGTTGGCAGGAACCTCATGTATGGAGGAACCTCACATATGACTATAAATCATATGTAGATTTTCAAATGCTCAGAGATCAGATCCCCTAACCCCATATTGTGCAGGGGTCAAGTGTATAATCATAATACTCTACTTGAATTTAACATGGCCTCATATGCTATTTTATAGTCATAATAGTAATAAACACTCTGGTAGACAGATTCCAAGGTGGCCCTCAGTGATCCTTGCCTCCTCATGTTTTTTATTATGTAGCTCACCTCAGCAATGTTTTCTGGGATTAGTCTGCAGCTAGTTGAATAGGGCAGAAATGATAGTTTCTGAGATTGGGGCTTCTCTGATTGTTCAGTGGGTAAAGAATCCGCCTGCAATGCAGGCGTCACAGGTGATGCGGCTTCGATCCCTGGGTCAGTAAGATCCTCTGGAGGGGGAAATGGCAGCCCACTCCAGTATTCTTGCCTGAAAAATCCCATGGACAAAGGAGCCTGGTGAGCTACAGTCCATAGAGTCGCAAAGAGTCGGACACAACTGAGAGACGAAGCACACACACACATTTGAGATTAGGTTGCAAGATACTGTGGTTTTCCTCGGGTGCTGTTTCTCCCCCTCTCTCAGTTCTGGGGGCAGAGCCCTATGGAGAGACCCAAGTTGTGAGGATATTAAGCTTCAGTCTCACAACAGGAAATCAATGTCTGTAGTTGATGAATCAAGAAATAACAGGAAAAGCGTCAATAAGGCAAGAGAGTCAAGGACAATGGACTTTTATATTTCATTGGAGGCCTTTTGAATTTCTTTATAAAGTAGCCATTATCTTTCTTAGGAGTTAAGGTTAGAAATATTAAAGTTCTAAATGGCCAACATGGGCAGTCAGGATGGGCAAACACCTGGTGACTCAGTTTATCTCTGTTAAGAATAACCAGAAGCGCAAAGTTCTCCTTACGTTCATTGGTTATCTATCTCTTTTACTTAAATGCACTGATTTTATTTTTATTGTTCATTTTCTCTCTTCTAATACTATGTATAAAAGGGGCTTCTCTCTCTTCTAGCTCTCAGCTTTTCATTTTTATGTGATCCAGAGCCAGTGATTTTGCAGCATGTATCTGACTACTTTTGTCCTTTGCAATTCTTAATGTGAGAGAAAATGATCAAAATGCATAAGAGAGAATCAGCTACCACTTTACTCTGTGTGTGTGGGGGACGGGGGGAGGGTTGGCTTTTAGAACAAAGTAGCCTTCCAGTGCTACTTAAGAACTTGATGTCTAATCTTTAGTCACTGAATCCTCAGAAAGCAAGGGAATGGGATGAAATTTGCATCTGGAATTCATACTAGTTACTGTTATTGACTGTTTGTAAATAAGTTGTCTTAATACATTACACTGGCTTCATGAAAGCCAAGGATGCGTTAGTGTAGCTAGAAGAACTGTTTGTGTTTTGGAGGGGAATGGTGCTATGACTACTTGTTATGTAGCCTAGGTAAGGACATAAATATTTTTCTACTTGAAAAGCATCTATAACTTTATTTAAGAAAGCACTGACATGCATTAAGAAAGCTACATGTCCCATCGATTCCCGAGTAAATTAGAAATTATTAGTGTTAGCCATGATGTAAGTTATTGTAATATGACAGCATTTGGCTTAAGCAGTTTCACCATTTATTAGCTCTGATATTAGAATAAATGATAATGATCATTAAGTGCTATGTACATTATCATTTAACTAATCATGCTTGCAGTTTCCTTCTATTAGTCAAACCTCTTTGGGTTAATTAGTCAGAGGAGCTGCCTAATCCCGATTTCTAGAGGAATAATGAAATAAAGGAACACTGAAGTATGCTAAAGAAAGTGTTAGTGCATCACCATTTACCTTATATATTGGCTTCATTTACCCCCACTCAGTCCATTGTAGTAGCGTCAAGGTTAAAAGATTCTGGCAATTTTTTTTATTTTGAAATATGATTGGGCCTATTAAATTATATGCATATATTTTTTCCATTAAAGCACATATGCAGCAGAAAAGCGCTAATATATGCAAATAAAAACAAAATTCTTATTTTCCAATATATCCATATTGAAAGATAAACCAGTAAACACTATTTAGATTGAGCATCTAAAATGTTAGTAACATTTTATACTTTGATTCCGTTCAGTTCAGTCACTCAGTCGTGTCCGACTCTTTGCGACCCCATGAATCACAGCATGCCAGGCCTCCCTGTTCATCACCGTCCCCCAGAGTTCACTCAGACTCACGTCCATCGAGTCCGTGATGCCATCCAGCCGTCTCATCCTCGGTCGTCCCCTTCTCCTCCTGCCCCCAATCCCTCCCAGCATCAGAGTCTTTTCCAATGAGTCAACTCTTCTCATGAGGTGGCCAAAGTACTGGAGTTTCAGCTTCAGCATCATTCCTTCCAAAGAAATCCCAGGGCTGATCTCCTTCAGAATGGACTGGTTGGATCTCCTTGCAGTCCAAGGGACTCTCAAGAGTCTTCTCCAACACCACAGTTCAAAAGCATCAATTCTTTGGAGCTCAGCCTTCTTCACAGTCCAACTCTCACATCCATACATGACCACAGGAAAAACCATAGCCTTGACTAGATGGAATGACAAGTTAATAACTCAAGATGTGTAGAATATCAAGGCTACCAATATAAGATACAACCAGGAGACTTTTATTAGTCCTTTAATTATTCTTGTTAATATAGTTAGGCTAAGGGGTCCTTAAGCTGATGTTTGATAAACTATGAGTAGAATTTTACTTAATGCAAAGTATATTTTATCATTGGGTAAAAAGTATAATTTCATCCCATTTTTCTTAGTCTTTCTCATGTCTCAGAGGAAGAGAAAAAAGAGAAAAGGGTCTTTTAAAATTCATGGTGACCTGTCATGAAGCAACTTCTCAAATGATGATGATCATCTATTTTTGAACGTGCAGGCACAAGTCAGTGAAGGGCATGGTGCATGAAGAGGTAACCAGTAGAGTCTCCAGGCAGAGAAAAGCACCTCCTCCTGAGAGTGCCCCTGGGTCCACGCCACACTTGCACCATTGGCAGTATTGTTTTTTCTAATATGTCTCAGGGCTGTCATCATGTCCTAAACACTGCTCTCCCTGTTTGCTACTCACTTGCTGGAAATTGGACAAAGCCTGTTACTCTCCACTCTACTGATATTAACCTCTTACCTCTTTGTTCACTGATCCGCATTTCCTTTGCTCACCTAAATACAAAAAGACATGATCTGCTCATGGTGAGAGAGACATACATGCGGCAACAGAATGAAGCAGACAGAGTCAGTAACTGGGTACTATGTTGTAGAAACTTGGGATTTTCCTAGAAAGTAACACTGTCTTTCACATATTCTTTTATTTTAAAGCCAGGAAAAGGGAAGGTTTGGAAGCTGCTGTTTTTCAGCATTTGTGGTGAGCTCTCCTGCCCTGCTGCTAAGCCCTCGCTGTGGTGGTCTCTGTACTCCTGCGTCCGTGCCTGTCTCTTTTGAGAAGTGTGGTTTGTTTGTTTCCATGTTGTAGACCCACAGGGTCACTCATGTGTTCCTCTTCTAGACAGATCTGTAGTCCTATCTAGAATCTCTTTGTAGAGATCTTCTTTAACTCTGTCAATGTCCTCTTTCAAGAAATACCATCTACTATTTCTACATTCTTTTTTATTATAAAATTATTTTTATTATTTAAAAAATTTTTTAACAATTTTATTGGAGTAGTGTTGGTTTACCATGTTGTGTTGATTTCAGATGTACAGTAAAGTGATTCAGTTATTATTTCTGGGCCTTTTGGCTAAGATCAAGTGTAGTATCTGATCTTACGTCAAAATCAGGCATTAAAGACTGTAAATATACAGATTGTTGCTTCAGCAAAACCTCTCTCAGTGTCACTAAGGTACTTGGCACTGTGCATTGCACTGCACGGGGAAGTATTATTTTGTTTTATTTTAACCTGTCTTATTCTCTTACACTTCTAGATGGTGGTAGGCTTCCCTGCTGGCTCACAGCGGTAAAGAATCTGCCTGCAGTGCAGGAGACCTGCCTGGGTCAGGAAGATCCCCTGGAGGGCATGGCAGCCCACTCCAGTATTCTTGTCTGGAGAATCCCACGGACAGAGGAGCCTGGTGTTACAGGCCATGGGGTTGCAAAGAGTTGGATATGACTGAGCGACTAACACTTGCAACTTCCTTGGTGATGCTGTGGTACTGGTGGTGGTGGTTTACGTGCGTCTGACTCTTGCAACCCCATGGACGGTAGCTCTGAAGGCTCCTCTGCCCATGGAATTTCCCAGGTAAGAATGCTAGAGTGGTTTGCTGTTTTCTTCTCCAGGGCATCTTCCCTAACCCAGGAACTGAACCCACATCTTCTGCATTGCAACTGATTCTTTACTGCTGACTCGCCAGGGAAGCCTTAGAGTTCTTGCCTCATTTTAGATATATACTTTATATAGAAGAATAATGTGTATAAAACTACAACTACACACTTCTGAGCATCTGGCTTGATGAATGCTCATAAAGTGACTAACCTGTGTAACCAATACCTCGATCAGGAAAGCAGCCCCTTCCAGCTCCTTCCTCCAGTTCATAACCTCACATCCCACCCTTGTCCTGACTGACAGCAGTAACCAGGCTTACTCTGTCTCTTTTTTTATGAATACAGTCTTACACTTTGTATCCATATTGTTCTATGTGGTTATAATTTGTTAATTCTAATGATTATTTAGTATTCCACCCTGACTATATGAATGTTAGTTCTTTTGTTGGTAGATATTTATATTGTTTCTAGAATTGGGGTATTATAAATAGCACTGCTAAGAACATCCTTGTAGATGTCTTCTGCTTCTGGATCTGTCAGAAATATATGTAGGCGTGTAGTTCACTGAATAAGCCTATGTTCAGCTTTAGTGAATACTGCCCAACAAATTTCCAAAATGATTGTACCAGTTTATACTTTCATCAACAGTGTATGAGAATTCATTTCAATATTTCTGGTTGAATTGAGATATCTCATTGTGGTTTCATTTTGCATTTCCCTCTTGAGTAACATAAATACTATTCCATGTTCCTTTGACTTTTTACGTAATATTTTTCACATAATATCTCATTGTGTGAAGGGCCTATCTGAGTCTTTTGCATATTTTTCTATTGGCTTGTAGGTGTTTTTCATATTGAGAATAGAGTTTGATACAGCTTAGAACTCCATCATAACACTATGTCAAACTGCCCATTAAAGGCAAGACTATGTTACTTTATAGTACTATAATATTCCACATCACTCAGATCTTTGAGTGAGAGACCTTATATGACAGGTCTGATCAGTATATGTTAAAAAAGCAGCATCTTGCCAAGTGTATAAACTGTTGCTATAAAACATTGTCCTCAACTTGTAACTCACAAACCTTTATCAGAGGTGAACTCTCAAAGTAACAAACTTACAATGCACTTAGATTTAATTTTATAAAATTTGAGTAATTTTTTTTTTATAAAATACTTTTGAATAGTCTATTACCAAAGAAAAAATTCAGTGCAATGCACATGATTCTATTATTGATGAGTTAGAACCAGATTAAGTGAATAAATGTATACATTTCTTCTAGAACATTATTTTCATTTATTTGTCACAAGAAAGTATATCTTGCAAGGTCAAATTTCAGCATATTAATTAAGATAGTTTTAAATTAATAAACTTAACATTAAATAAAAGCTACGTTTTTTTAATTTATTTTCAATTGAAAGATAATTGCTTTTCAGTATTGTGTTGGTTTCTGCCAAACATCAGTATGAGTCAGCCGTAGGTGTATGTACGTATTCTCTTTCTTTTTAAATGATGATTCTAACCTTTCAGTTCAGTCACTCAGTCGTGTCCAACTCTTTGTGACCCCATGAACCGCAGCATGCCAGGCCTCCCTGTCCATCACCAACTCCCAGAGTTTACTCAAACCCATGTCCATTGAGTCAGTGATGCCATCCAACCATCTCATCCTCTATCTTCCGCTTCTCCTCCCGCCCTCAATCTTTCCCAGCATCACGATCTTTTCCAGTGAGTCAGTTCTTCACATCAGGTGGTCAAAGTATTGGAGTTTCAGCTTCAGCATCAGTCCTTCCATTGAACACCCAGGACTGATTTCCTATAGGATGGACTGGTTAGAACTCTTAGCATTCCAAAGGACTCTCAAGAATCTTCTCCAGCATCACAGTTCAAAAGCATCAGTTCCTCAGTGCTCAGCTTTCTTTATAGTCCAACTCTCACATCCATACATGACTACTGGACAAATCACAGCTTTGACTAGACGGACCTTTGTTGGCAAAAATGTCTTTGCTTTTTAATATGCTGTCTAGGTTGGTCATAACTTTCCTTCCAAGGAGCAAGCGGCTTATAATTTCATGGTTGCAGTCACCATCTTCAGTGATTTGGGGCCCAGAAAAATAAAGTCAGCCACTGTTCTACTGTTTCCCCATCTGTTTTCCATGAAGTGATGGGACCAGATGTCATGATCTTAGTTTTCTCAATGTTGAGCTTTAAGCCAACCTTTCCATTCTCCTCTTTCACTTTCATCAAGAGGCTCTTTAGTTCTTCCTTGCCTTCTGCCATAAGTGTGGTGTCATCTGCATATCTGAGGTTATTGATATTTCTGCCAGCAATCTTGACTCCAGCTTGTGCTTCATCCAGCCCAGTATTTCTCACGATGTACTCTGCATATAAGTTTAATAAGCAGGGTGACAATATACAGCCTTGACATACTCCTTTTCCAATTTGGAACCAGTCTGTTGTTCCATGTCCAGTTCTAACTATTGCTTCTTGACTTGCATACAGATTTCTCAGGAGGCAGGTCAGGTGATCTGGTATTCCCATCTCTTTCTGAATTTTCCACAGTTTGTTGTGATCCACACAGTCAGAGGCTTTGGCATAGTCAATAAAGCAGAAATAGATGTTTTTCTGGAACTCTCTTGCTTTTTCGATGATCCAGCAGATGTTAACAACTTGATCTCTGGTTCCTCTGCCTGTTCTAAATTCATGGAAGGGGGAAGAATATTTAGTTCACTAAATATGCATTGCTAAGTTCATCACTTACCCTGCTTCCTTATTTGTGAAATGTCATATTGGACTACCCCAGAGTAAGGATGGACCATACATACTTGAGCAGCTTCTTTAGAGTTTCACCTTTAACAAAATTCTGCTCATTATAGTAAACGGCAGTTTATTCATGATAAGTTAATAGACATTAACAACTTTAAGGCTTTGTTATACATATTGCCACAGTGATGTGGGATGGATGAAGGGATTATATGAATATATACTCCTACCAGCATCTAGTGACTTGTCCACTCTTCAAACCCTCACCAGCACTGAATGCATTTAAAATTTTTTCAACAGTTAGACAAAATGCTGTCTCATTATTTTGCATATTTAATTAGCAATGAATTTTTTTCTCTTTTTTTCTTATTATATTTGAGAAAATATGAGGGACAGGGAGATTAGAAACAGTGGGAAGGAGAGAAATTTTCTCAGTATTTCTTATCAAACTATGTTATCCATTAAGGAAAAATTATAAAATTTAATGCTATCTCTTCTGTCTTATTTTCTCAACTAAGAGCAGTTGTTATTACTGTTTATTTGTGATGATTTTTCAATGCTGCTAGTCCTGGAGTAGGTTTTATTTTTACATTTTGGTTATTAATAACAATACATATAACCAACTCATGTTTTATTGGAGCAGTGAGGTAGAGATAGACAGATGGAAATCACAGACAGACCTAAACCCCAGTGGCAATGACTGGTGAAGCGAATGCTAGGATCTCAAGTAGACTCACACATCCTGCCTTGGGGAATTTGGGTTATTAGGCAGCAGCTAATAGATCTGTGTAGATTCTTGTGACTAATCTGGGTCTACTTGATATCAGCAGAGCCCGCTGAAAGGTAAAGAAACTGAGCCAACCAGCAAACTTTTCCTCTGGACAACTTTGGCCACAATTTTAACAGATTATTTTTCACTGAGTTTATCACATGAATCCATTTAATAAAAGATATTTCAATAATGAAGGCAATTCTGAATATGATTACTTTGCTTAAACATTAATTTTTTAATTTATAATTTATATACTTTACTTCTAGGAAGACTTTGAGGTGACTTAGAAAAGAAAGCACAGAACAATCCTGTAATTATAACAGAAAACAGATGCTGTAAGAAAAGAGAAGCAAGTTGGCCCCTTAGCTTAGAGCTATAATTCTTAACTTGAGGATCCATCAAAAACCCTCGAGGGGCTTATCCAGACCCAGGTTGCTAGGTCCACCACAGAGTTATGAATTCAGGTTTGTGGTAGGCATGAGAATTTGCATTTCTCATAAATCCCCAGAGGCTGCTCATCCAAGGAAACATACTTGGAGAAACACAGATCATGTTTTCTGTTTCTTAAATTTTTGGAACCATCACTGTTTAATGTTAGATTTTTTAATTAAATAGTTTCTTTTTATAGCTCATTATCTGATCACACATAGTAGCTGTGTTATTATTTTCATCAGTTTCTTCATATAAATATGAAGGATATGATTGGTTATAATTTCTGGTTTTTTTGAACCTTGGCCACATTAAACACACTTAAGAGAGTTTTTAAATGTAACCAATATGGAAGCTTATTTCCACAGATTCTTATTTAATTGATCCCTGATGGAGCCTGGAAAAATAGTTTTGAAACTTTTCCTGGTGGTTTCAGTGCTCACCCAGGGTTGTGATACATAGATGGAAGAATAGTCCATATTGCCCACAGATAGTCAGGTGTTTTCCTCTGTGCTTTACCCCCTGCCCCCCATCAGTGTGCCCAGCTACTCACTCCCATTTTTATCTGTGTGGTATGCTTTTGGTTCCTAAATATGCTGTTTTGTTCTTCTCTTTATTGAAGTTCATCTGTTTTTGATGAACTATTTCTCTAATCTATCAAGGTCATTTTAAATTGTTTCTTTCTTCTAAAGTGTTTAACTCCTGCCCAAATAAGTATCATCTACAAGTTTAATGAGCAGATTTTCAATTTCCTTATTGAGACTGTGCACATCTTTTATTGCAAATTATTCCTAGCATGCATGTGATGCTACCTTGACTTTGCCCTGGCCATGCACATTTTCTTCATTATCAGTGAACATTTATTTAGTGCTTAAATGTTGTGTTACTGAATCAAGTTCATGACTTGTAAATAGTTGAAAATAAGTGCTGAATCTGACTCTTATGTGGTTTTAAGTCTACGGAGAATATGCATGTAGCATGAGCTGCGTGAACAGCACAGGATGTATAAGCATATAAACGCAAAAGTTGTGCACTGTCTCTAGTTCATTGGTCAGTGGATGTCCTGACACTCACTGTGGCTACATAGAACAGAGATTAAGAGTCCCAGCTGCCTTTTACTGGCTGTGTAACCTTGAGCAAGTTATTTGCTCCTTGTTCCTCAGTTTTCTCATCTATAAAATGTGATTTTGATAGTTCTTACCTTGATTTGTTGTAAAAATTTGTATCAGATGGTGCATGAAGGATTCTCAGCAAAGCCTAATACAGAGCAACAGTTCAAATAAATAGTAATCATTAAGTCAATTAATTGGGCAATTGATAGTAGAAGATATTTAAGGTTTGGTTTGACAAGACTGATCATTAATAATTGACACTAAGATGTCTGGGACCTGCCCTGCTCTGGAACTTCGCATTTGTTCAAGTTTAAGCATGTTTTTCTGTAAGCAGATAGTTTAGATTTTCATTTGCAGTGTGCTATGTTTAATATGGAAAGTGTTCTATGCAGTTAATTGTAACTGCTGAGTGGCAGAGCCAGGATTCAAACTCAGAACTTGTCTGCAAGATGCTAATTGCTGAATGGTAGTGACAGAGAAGAAATTGCCCCAGACATGAGGGGTAAGGTGAGTGAGAATCTTTTTAGAAAGAATAAGATTCCATAAAGAATAAAGAAGCCAGTATTTGACCATATACTATGTGTTAAACATTCTTGAGTGCATTGTTTACATTGTCCCGTTCAAAGTCTCAAAAATGTTAAGTAATCCTTGGCCCAAATCATAAAGTTGATAAATGGCAGAGCTAGGAATTCAACCCAGATGTGTTGGCAGCAAACTCCATTCTCTAAGTCACTTCAGTAAACTGGCTGTCCTTGCATGGAGTCAGATTGCTTTTTCTGGAGTAGAAGATGCACTCAGAAATGATTTAGAGTGCAGACAGATAAGCTGCAGTCAGAGGTGCTGTCTACTTGCTGTTTTGTGACAGAGTAAATTGGAAAAAGCAACTGACGGATTTTCTCTTGAGTTTCAGTTCAGTTCAGTTCAGTCGCTCAGTCATGTCCAACTCTTTGCAACCCCACGCCAGGCCTCCCTGTCCATCACTAACTCCCGGAGTCTACCCAAACTCATGTCCATTGAGTCAGTGATACCATCCAGCCATCTCATCCTCTATCGTCCACTTCTCCTCCCACCTTCAACCTTTACCAGCATCAGGGTCTTTTCAAATGAGTCAGCTTTTAGCATCTGGTGGCCAAAGTATTGGAGTTTCAGCTTCAGCATCAGTCCTTCCAATGAGTATTCAGGACTGATTTCCTTTAGAATGGACTGATTGGATCTCCTTGCAGTCTAAGGGATTTCAAGAGTCTTCTCCAACAACACAGTTCAAAAGCATTAATTCTTCAGTGCTCAGCTTTTTTTATTGTCCAGCTCTCACATCCATACATGACTACTGGAAAAAAACCATAGCCTTAACTAAATGGACCTCTGTTGTCTAAAAAGTAATGTCTCTGCTTTTTAATATCCTTTCTAGGTTGGTCATAAATTTTCTTCCAAGGAGTAAGCGTCTTTTAATTTCATGGCTGCGGTCACCATCTGCAGTGATTTTGGAGCCCCAAAAAATAAAGTCTGACACTGTTTCCACTGTTTTCCTATCTATTTCCTATGAAGTGATGGGACCAGATACCATGATCTTTGTTTTCTGAATGTTGAGCTGTAAGCCAGCTTTTTCACTGTCCTCTTTTACTTTCATCAAGAGGCTCTTTAGTTCTTCTTTGCTTTCTGCCTTAAGTATGGTGTCATTTGCACATCTGAGGTTATTTATATTTCTCCCAGCAATCTTGATTCCAGCTTGTGCTTCTTCCAGCCCAGCGTTTCTCATGTACTCTGCATACAAGTTAAATAAATAGGATGACAATATACAGCCTTGATGCACTCCTTTTCCTATTTGGAACCAGTCTTTTGTTCCATGTCCAGTTCTAACTGTTGCTTCCTGACCTGCATGCAGATTTCTTAAGAGGCAGGTCAGGTGGTCTGGTATTCCCATCTCTTTCAGAATTTTCCAAAGTTTATTGTGATCCACACAGTCAGCGGCTTAGGCATAGTCAGTGAAGCAGCAGTAGATGTTTTTCTGGATCTCTCTTGCTTTTTTTGATGATATAGCGGATGTTGGCAATTTGATCTCTGGTTCCTTTGCCTTTTCTAAAACCAGCTTGAACATCTGGAAGTTCACGGTTTACGTATTGCTGAAGCCTGGCTTGGAGAATCTTGAACATTATTTTACTAGCCTATGCAATGAGTGCAATTGTGTGGTAGTTTGAGCATTCCTTGGCATTGCCTTTCTTGGGGTTGGAATGAAAACTGACCTTTTCCAATCCCGTGGCTACTGTTGAGTTTTCCAAATTTGCTGGCATATTTAGTGAAACACTTTCACAGCATCATCCTTTAGGATTGAAATAGCTCAACTGGAATTCCATCACCTCCACTAGCTTTGTTCATAGTGATTCTTCCTAAGGCCCACTTGACTTCACATTCCAGGATGTCTAGCTCTAGGTGAGTGATCACACTATCATGGTTATCTGGGTCATGAAGATCTTTTTTGTATATTTCTCCTGTGTATTCTTGCCACCTTTTCTTAATATCTTCTGGTTCTGTTTGGTCCATACCATTTCTGTCCTTTACTGTGCCCATCTTTGCATGAAATGTTCGGTTGGTATCACTAGTTTTCTTGACGCAATCTCTAGTCTTTCCTATTGTAATGTTATCTTCTATTTCTTTGCATTCATCACTGAGGAAGGCTTTTGTATCTCTCCTTGCTCTTCTTTGGACCTCTGCATTCAGATGGGTATATCTTTTCTCCTTTGCTTTAGCTTCTTTTCCTTTCTCAGCTATTTGTAACGCCTCCTCAGAAAACCATTTTTCTTTTTTGCATTTCTTTTTCTTGGGAATGGTCTTGATCACTGCCTCTGGTACAGTGTCATGAAGCTCCATCCATAGTTTTCAGGCACTCTATCAGATCTCATCCCTTGAATCTTATTTCTCATTTCCACTGTATAATCGTAAGGGGTTTGATTTAGGTCATTCCTGAATGGTCTATCTTTTTGCCTTTTATACTGTTCATGGGGTTCTTAAGTCAAGAATACTGAAGTGGTTTGCATTCCCTTCTCCGGTGGACCACATTTTGTCAGAGCTCTGCACATGGGGTCACAAAGAGTTGGACACAACTGAGCGACTAAACTAAACTCAGCTGAAGTGAATGGAACTGAATGGTCTATTGGTTTTCTCCACTTTCTTTGATTTCATTCTGAATTTGCCAATAAGGAGTTCATGCTCTAAGCCACAGACAGCTTCCAATCTTGTTTTTGCTGACTGTATAGAGCTTCTCCATCTTTGGCTGCAAAGAATACAATCAGTCTGCTTTGATATTGACCATCTGGTGATGTCCGTGTGTAGAGTCGTCTCTTGTGTTGTTGGAAGAGGGTGTTTGCTATGACCAGTGCGTTCTCTTCACAGAACTCGTCATTCGCCTCTCCTGCTTCATTCTGTACTCCAAGGCCAAATTTGCCTGTTACTCCAGGTATTTCTTGACTTCCTACTTTTGCATTCTAGTCCATTGTGAAGAAAAGGACATCTTTTGGGGCACTTAGTTCTAGAAGGTCTTGTCAGTCTTCATAGAATCGTTCAACTTCAGCTTCTTTGTCTGTCCTTAGTGTTTGGGGCATAGACTTGGGTTACCGTGATACTGAATGATTTGCTTTGAAAACCAACAGAGATCATTCTGTCGTTTTTCAGACTGCACCCAAGTACTGCATTTTGGCCTCTTTTGTTGACTATGAGGGCTGCTCCATTTCTTCTAAGGGATTCTTGCCCACAGTAGTAGATATAATGGTCATCTGAGTTACATTCACACATTCCAGTCCATTTTAGTTCACTGATTCGTAAAATGTCAATGTTCACTCTTGCCATCTCCTGTTTGATCACTTCCAATTTGCCTTGATTCATGGACCTAAAGTAGAAGGCAGTGGCACCCCACTCCACTCTTGCCTGGAAAATCCCATGGACGGAGGAGCCTGATAGGCTGCAGTCCATGGGGCCGGGAAGAGTCAGACACGACTTGAGTGACTTCACTTTCGCTTTTCACTTTGATTCATTGGAGAAGGAATGGCAACCCACTCCAGTGTTCTTGCCTGGAGAATCCCAGGGATGGGGGAGCCTGGTGGGCTGCCGTCTATGGGGTCACACAGAGTCGGACACGACTGAAGTGACTTAGCAGCAACAGCAGCACGGACCTAACATTCCAGGTTCCTGTGCAATATTGTTCTTACAGCATCGTACTTTACTTCCGCCACCTTTTATATCCACAATTGCACGTTGTTTCTGCTTTGGCTCTGTCTCTTCATTCTTTCTGGAGTTATTTCTCTACTCTTCTCCAGCAGCATATTGGGCACCTATCCACCTGGGGAGTTCATCTTTCAGTGTCATATCATTTTGCATTTTCATCCGTTCATGGGGTTCTCAAGGCAAGAATACGGAAGTGTTTTGCCATTCCCTTCTCCAGGGGACCACATTTTGTCAGAACTCTCCACCATAGCCAGTCCATTTTGGGTGGCCGTGGCTTAGTTTCATTGAGTTAGATAAAGCAGTAGTTGGTTGGTCAGTTTGATTAGTTTTCTGTGATTGTGGTTTTCTTTTTCTTTGCCCTCTGATGGAGAAGGATATGGAAGCTTCCTGATGGAAGTGACTGACTAAGAGAGAAACTGTGTCTTGTTCTGGTGGGCAGGGCCATGCTCAGTAAATTTTTAATCCAATTTTCTGTTGGCAGAGAAGGCTGTGTTCCCTCCCTGTTCTCTGACCTGAGACCAAACTATGGTCGGTGTAAGGAAGATAACGGGGACCTCCTTCAAAAGGGCTTGTGTGTGCACTGTTGTATTTAGTGCCCTGACCCACACCTCCTCCGAATACTCCTGGACACTCACAAGAAATCTGGGTCAGACTTCTGTGTGGTCTTCGCACAGAAGTGCAGTCTCCTGGTCCTGGTGCATAGGTCATGGTCCTTTACAGTTAGGTTGGACTAAATTAGAGTGAAATTAGATCCACATTCAAGGTCAGGAGGGGCGGCCGTGAGTAGATACCCCTCGTCCAAGATAGGAGCAGTGGCTACCCTTTGCTGAGCAGCTGTGAAGAGACACCCCACGTCCAACATAAGAGAAACCCAAGTAAGACGGTAGGTGTTGCGAGAGGGAATTAGACGGCAGACACACTGAAACCATAATCACAGAAAGTTAGTCAATCTGATCACACGGACCACAACCTTGTCTAACTCAGTGAAACTAAACCATGCCATATGGGACCACCCAAAATGGGCAGGTCATGGTGGAGAGGTCTGACAGAATGTGGTCCAGGGGAGAAGAGAATGGCAAACCACTTCAGTATTCTTGCCTTGAGAACCCCATGAACAGTATGAAAAGGCAAAATGATAGGATACTGAAAGAGGAACTCCCCAGGTCAATAGATTCCCAATATGCTACTGGAGTTCAGTGGAGAAATGACTCCAGAAAGAATGAAGGGATGGAGCCAAAGCAGAAACAATGCCCAATTATGGATGTGACTGGTGATAGAAGCAAGCTCCAATGCTATAAAGAGCAATATTGCACAGGAACCTGGAATGTCAGGTCCATGAATCAAGGCAAATTGGATGTGGTCAAACAGGAGATGGCAAGGGTGAACGTCGACATTCTAGAAATCAGCGAACTAAAATGGACTGGAATGGGTGAATTTAACTCATATGAACATTTTATCTACTACTGTGGGCAGGAATCCCTTAGAAGAAATGGAGTAGCCATCATGGTCAACAAAATGCAGTACTTGGATGCAATCAAAAACAACAGAATGATCTCTGTTCGTTGCCAAGGCAAACAGTTCAATATCACAGTAATCCAAGCCTATGCCCCAACCAGTAATGCTGAAGAAGCTGAAGTTGAACAGTTCTGTGAAGACCTACAAGACCTTTTAGAACTAACACCCCCAAAAAATGTCCTTTTCATTTTGGGGACTGGAATGCAAAAGTAGGAAGTCAAGAATCACCTGGGGTAACAGGCACATTTGACCTTGGAATGCAGAATGAAGTAGGGCAAAAGCTAATAGAGTTTTGCCAAGAGAACGCACTGGTCATAGCAAACACCCTCTTCCAACAACACAAGACTCTACACATGGACATCACCAGATGGTCAACACGGAAATCAGATTGCAGCCAAAGATGGAGAAGCTCTATACAGTCAGCAAAAACAAGACCAAGAGCTGACTGTGGCTCAGATCATGAACTCCTTATTGCCAAATTTAGACTTAAATTGAAGAGAGTAAAGGCACCCCACCCCAGTACTGTTGCCTGGAAAATCCAATGGACGGAGTAGCCTGGTGGGCTGCAGTCCATGGGGTCGCTAACAGTCGGACAGACTGAGCGACTTCACTTTCACTTTTCTCTTTCATGCATTGGAGAAGGAAATGGCAACCCACTCCAGTATTCTTGCCTGGAGAGATGTAGGGATGGGGGAGCCTGGTGGGCTGCCATCTATGGGGTCACACAGAGTCGGACACGACTGAAGTGAC
>SJYX01022883.1:55454-66871 GCA_006410675.1 Oreotragus oreotragus | reverse complement strand
AAATGGGAAAGACTAGAGATCTCTTCAAGAAACTTAGCGATACCAAGGGAACATTTCATGCAAAGATGGGCTCGATAAAGGACAGAAATAGTCTGGACCTAACAGAAGCAGAAGATATTAAGAAGAGGTGGCAGGAATACACAGAAGAACTGTACAAAAAAAGAGCTTCACCACCCAGATAATCAGGATGGTGTGATCCCTCACCTAGAGCCAGACATCCTGGAATGTGAATTCAAGTGGGCCTTAAGAAGCATCACTACGAACAAAGCTAGTGGAGGTGATGGAATTCCAGTTGAGCTAATTCACATTCTGAAAGATGATGCTGTGAAAATGCTGCACTCAATATGCCAGCAAATTTGGAAAACTCAGCAGTGGCCACAGGACTGGAAAAGTTCGGTTTCATTCCAATCCCAAAGAAAGGCAATGCCTAAGAATGCTCAAACTACCACACAGTTGCACTCATCTCACATGCTAGTAAAGTAATGCTCAAAATTCTCCAAGCCAAGCAATAATGTGGACCATGAACTTCCAGATGTTCAAGCTGGTTTTAGAACAGGCAGCGAAACCAGAGATCAAATTGCCAACATCCCCTGGATCATTGGAAAAGCAAGAAACCATCTATTTCTGCTTTATTGACTATGCCAAAGCCTTTGATTGTGTGGATCACAATAAACTGTGGAAAATTCTTAAAGAGATGGGAATACCAGACCACCTGACCTGCCTCTCTGAGAAACCTGTATGCATGTCAGGAAGAAACAGAACTGGACATAGAACAACAGACTGGTTCCAAATAGGATAAGGAGTACTTCACGGCTGTATATTGTCACCCTGCTTATTTAACTTATATGCAGAGTACATCATGAGAAACACTGGGCTGGAAGAAGCACAAGCTGGATTCAGGGTTGCCAGGAGAAATATCAGTAACCTCACATATGCAGATGACACAACCTCCATGGCAGAAAATGAAAAGGAACTAAAAAGCCTCTTGATGAAAGTGAAAGAGGAGAGTGAAAAGGTTGGCTTAACGCTAAACATTCAGAAAACGAAGAACATGCTTTCCGGTCCCATCACTTCATAGGAAATAGATGGGGAAACAGTGTCAGACTTTATTATTTTGGGCTCCAAAATCTGATTGCAGCCATGAAATTAAGAGACGCTTACACCTTGGAAGAAAAGTTATGACCAACCTAGACAGCATATTAAAAGGGCCAGACATTTGCCAACAAAGGTCTGTCTAGTCTAGGCTATGGTTTCTCCTGTGATCATGTATGGATGTGAGATTTGGACTGTGAAGAAAGCTGAGTGCTGAAGAATTGATGCTTTTGAACTGTGGTGTTGGAGAAGACTCTTCAGAGTCCCTTGGACTGCAAGAGATCCAACATGTCCATTCTAAAGATTAATCCTGGGTGTTCATTGGAAAGACTGATGCTAAAGCTGAAACTCCAATACTTTGGCCACCTCATGCGAAGAGTTGACTCATTCGAAAAGACTCTGATGCTGGGAGGGATTGCGGGCAGGAGGAAAGGGGGACTGCAAAGGATGAGATGCCTGGATGGCATCACTGACTCAATGGACATGAATTTGAGTGAACTCCGGGAGTTGGTGATGGACAGGGAGGCCTGGTGTGCTGAGATTCATGGGGTCGCAAAGAGTTGGACACAACTGAACTTCTGAACTGGACTGAACTTCTGAACTGAACTGAACTGATATTAGAGTGATTCAGATTTATTTATCTGCATATATAAACAATTTTTTTAACTCTAAGATTATTCGTTTTTGTTCTTGACCTGGTTTGGTTGTCCTTAACTACTGTCCTTAATCTACTTAATACAATAGTAATACAATACCATCTGAACTCTGGAGATACCATTTGATGGTAATACAATTATTTCTACCAGACAATAAAATAGTCTTACTTTTTATACTTACTACTAATGCGAATAACAGCTTTTTACTACTAATAAGGGCTTCCGTGGTGGTTCAGACAGGAAAGAATGTGCTCACAGTGTGGGCGACCTAGGTTCGATCCCTGGATTGTCAAGATCCCCTGGAGCAGGGAATTGTGATTCACTCTAGTATTCTTGCCTGGTAGAATTCCACGGACAGAAGCTACAGTCCATAGTGTCACCAACACTTTCACTTTCACTACTAATAAAGTGTTTACTTTTTAAAATCCTTTATAAAATGAAAATAAATGTGTGCTTTAGTAAAAGGATATAATTTCTGATCAGATTGTTTATTATGTTAAGTGTTCAGACATCTTATACCAAAACCCACAGCCAGTGTGCTCAATGAAAGTTCATTTCTCTCTCTTTACGCCAACTTCACCACATCCCCAGATAATAATTTAAGCATTCTAACTAAATTGAACATCATTATGCTTATTGTACATACCACTAATTTTGTTTTCAGTTAGACTTCTTTCATTTTAGAATTTGTGCTTACTGTTGTTGTCGGGGGGGGAGGGACCTGAAGTTTCAGAATTACTAAATTACTATTAATAGTTGTATAGCACAACACAGTTGAGGTAAAGAGAATGTTAGAGGATAGACTTGGTTTTGAATTTCAGCTTTACTGCTTATATGCTGGCAGTTAGTGACTCTCTTTGCACCTTGCTCTTCTAATGCCAGTGAGCAGAACCCACCTTATAGGATGACTGTAAAAACTGAATTTAACAAGCCACGCACAACACTGTGTGTTCATTAAAAGTTAACTGTTATTATTGATGATAATAGTTGGTTCCATGCTGACAGGAGTGTTGGTTGAGAAGGGGAAATATTTGAGTTTTGAAAATTTTAGCAAAGATGACAAGAAGATCGTCCTCTGCCAAATTCTAGCAACTGGGCCTCACTGTCCCATGCTGCCTGCACATCCTGCCCTTCCTGTCTCGTTAAGTGCTCTTGGATCAGATCTGCAGAGTGGTTTACATGACTGTGAGTGGCACTGATCCAATTATGTAGCTCGCCTGCAGAGCCATTTAGTGGTAGCCAAGGTAGCTTATTTCTATGTCATTTAGATTAATTTTTCCATTTAACTTGTATTACTACGAAACCCATTGCGAGATATTTCCAGTTTTCTGCTTTCAAAATTTACTTTTAAAAGCAGTGATAAATAGGCTCCTGTTTGATTTTAAATGGTTTTCTATACACAATTTTAGCTCCACATAAAAATTGCTTAGATGTTGTTGCTCCTTCCTCCATAAAATTGCAAACACCTAGGGCTTGGTTGAATATCCAGTTGTAAGGAAGCTCAATGTTAATTTTTCAAAGGTTGTATATATTTCTGACATAACAACTTATTGAGGAAAAAATGGGTTTGTATGTTGTTGCAGCAATATAAGTAACAGCTGCCTCTTAAAATAGGAAACAGAAAAACCAAGTTAAGAGACATCTAATGTGATCACTAATATTTTACTGGAGTTTTAAAAGAATGTATCAATAATGGGTTTTTGTTTCAGGCTATTTGCATCCAGAACCTTGGCTTGCAGAATTAAGAAATCAGCTCTTATTAATTAAACTTAAATATGACGGCAGAGATCTTTATGCTGTGAAGCGAGAGCCTGATCTCTGGCTGTTTAGATCTGTACTTGGTGTAATGTGGTGCACTGTTCTCAGCCAAAGCCCTGTGTTGTCTGGGCAACTCCCGTTGCCATAGCAATGAAATTCTTTTGCGGGAGCAGGGCGAATGCTAATTGTAGCCATTTGTTGTTCCTTCTGTCGATCCCTTAACTAGCACAGTTGTAGAGCAGCCAGAGATTCTGGGTGAACAGCACGGAGTGCCCCCAAAAGCATTACTGCTGAAGGCAACCGGCTGCTCTGCTTAAAAAATCACTGGAGCAGCCGCCGGTTCAGGCAGTGCCGCTGTGTGGGCAGAAGCACAGCGTGGCTCCGGCCTGACAACTGTTGAGCTGGGCCTGGGAGGGAAAGAGAAGGCTGTTTGAAACCTGTTGAGAAGGTGCTGATGACATGGAGATTAATTTGGCACCAGTCCTTCAGAGGTAGGTAGGCATATCATAACAACTGTTTATCCAGGCTAAAAGCAGTACTGGAATGCCCAGAGGCTGTGGGAGACAGATCAGTGGTTCTTCCTTTCATTTCCATCCGAAACTGCATTACTGTGGCCTAAGGTAAAATGATTCATTTGGTTGTAACCAACCAATTGTAATTCACATAGGTATTAGATTCACTTAATATTGGTTACTCCCCACTCTCTTTATAATCCCTTATTTTTAGAGACTCATGATTTAGCTGCCAGAAATGAGTTGAAACTGAAAATCATCTCAACATAAATGAGAACAGACTCCTTTTGAAAAATAAATGACCAAGTAATATCTACCAATTATGTGGTCTATCATACTACTTTAATTCAAGAAAATACTATTAACCTAGCTCATAATTCATTGTAAAGTCTAATTGCTATAGGTACTTGGGTAAGAAAAAAAATATTAATGGTAAGAGAAAACATATGAGGCACAATTATACTATTAAAGTACATTTTCCCTCTGGAAGTGTACTGACCCATAGAGATTGGTCAAGTTCATGAGACTTTAAAAAACTAACTTCTGTGTAAGCATAGTAATAAATTTCAAGGTAGTTTTTATAAGGTATAAATTTAATGTATCTGCCTCTTAATATATGTGCCTCTATATTAATGGACTGAAGGTACATCCTGGCTGAAATGTCCTTAAAATGTAGAGGAACTGATATCATAGGCTTGTTATACAAAACTATACCTCATCATAGTTTTTTTTGTTTGTATTGAGATGGTCAAATTAGCTATAAGGATAGTGCATCATAACCACAGATTCTTCTTTTTACTGGGGAGTAGGGAAAGAAGTCTTTCAAGTCAGTGTGTGTGTGTGTTTTTTTTTTTTTCTTTAAAGAACTGCATGTATATTTAATATTTTTATCACTTGTCTTGCTCTTTACAGGGAGGCAACTACCAGAATATCATTCAGTGTACTGAAAGAAATTGGTTTCTGATGATAGTGATCATAATAAGTCATTTGTGTGCTTCAAACAGTAAACAAATTAGTCCCGTTCCATTGTTTAAAAGAGATATTCAGCCCATAAATTCCAAGGAGAGAAGATTTGAAATTTGTTGAAATTTTCTAAGATACACAGTTTTCTTTTCATAATTTTTAATTAAGAGAAGAAAATATCTGTAAACTATATAATAAACACTGTTTTTGAGTATTATCTCTATCTTGTGAATTTCATATGCAAGATATTATAGATATTCCTTAATAAACTTTTTTGGAGTTATTTTAAAGATTATTTTTACTAAATCTTCAACATTAAAATATTTGGTTGTACTTCTAAAACACTATGTTCTCAGTATAATAAATGAAAAAAAGAGCTTTTTTATTTATTAATGCCTTTAATTCCTCAGCCTACGAAAATCAAGTTATTGTTAAATTTACCACCAAGCATGGATTCTGCTGCTGCTGCTGCTGCTGCTGTTAAGTCGCTTCAGTCGTGCCTGACTCTGTGCGACCCCATAGACGGCAGCCCACTAGGCTCCGCCGTCCCTGGGATTCTCCAGGCAAGAGCACTGAAGTGGGTTTCCATTGCCTTCTCCAACGCGTGAAAAGTGAAAGTGAAGTCGCTCAGTCATGTCCGACTCTTCGTGACCCCGTGGACTGCATCGTATCAGGCTCCTCTGTCCATGAGATTTTCCAGGCAAGAGTACTGGAATGGGTTGCTATTGCCTTCTCTGAGCATGGCTTCTGGCCACCCTTAAATGATTAGGTCTCCCATAGAGTTCCAAGAATGACTTAAGTCTAACCTTATCACCAGCCTGCACAGAGAGAATTTTTGTCAACACACCACTTAGCAGTGGACTGGATGATAACTGACCAGATAGATTTCCATCATGATCAGTCCTCAGTAGCCCTCTGGAGAAATCAGAGTAGACCATCCATCCTCAGTCAACCAAGTTTTTTTTCCTTAATAGCTAGAGATGAAAAGACTAAAATCTGATTATGGGATGAGGAATGCTCTCATATCAAGAAATGTTCTGAAAGCACATCATAGAAATTAAGCCTCATCCAAAAAGCCAGCTCTTTGAGGTACCTACAACTTTCTTCCAGGGGCAGGAATAGACCATTGCTGCTTGTGTCCAGAGCCGGCTACTGTGGAAACTCACAGCCCAGCTTGTCCTGTTGGGTGATCTGTAGGACTTTGCTCTGAATGATGTAACATGCCAGTACCTGGCTCACTTGGGCCAAACAAACTGAAGCATTCCCAAACAACTTCCAGGGAAGGTGACAGCCCACAGGCATTTAGAGTCAGGTTGCTTGGTAGGAGTGAGTCTTAGAACAAGCTCTGTCTGGGAAGCAGGAGTCCGGGGCCCGAGCTGCTTCTCCTGCCTCAGTCTGGTGTGGGTGGTGGGATACTCTCTTCCTGACACGATGGATCATTCACCTCCGAGACAGTGTACTCTTGAGAAGAGAGTGCCTCCTGGGGCATGTGTCAGGAAACCTAAGAGATGCACATGAGCATGCCACATTAGGTGCCCTCCACTCCATCAGCAGCGAAGGTGAGGCCTGATGGCTTAGAAGAACCACTCTGGTGGTAAAATGAGGGAGTAAGCGACCTAAATTTTAAAATTCTTTTTTAACCCCCGTTCAAACACTCTCTCCTTGTCCCTCCTTTTAAGTCAAGGAAGCTTGAAGCTTATGTCCCACTGTGATTCTCCGTGAAAGATTGATGAGCCATTCTCGCAATGCATAGATGGAGGAAGCCTGCCTTAAAAATCTGGCTGTAAAATCTGTACCTCATATGGCTATTTATTAGAAGATTGAGGCCTCGTGATCTGTGCCACAGTCAAGCCCTTCCTAAGTACATACACCTCACTGATAGTCCTGAATAACAGTGGTGATTTTTTTTTCATGTAGTGGTAGTTGGTAACATGGGTCACCTTGGCAACCTGGTAGATGTTTTTTAGTAGTTTTGTGGTTTACAGTTGAGTTCATTTTTACAGTTATTTCTCAATTATTTTTAGTCAGCCATGTCTTATTCATAGTTTAGCCTTCTTTTTCATTGTGCCCAGCATTAAACAGTTTGCTCCTAAGAAAACTAGTGAAGAATTAATGTTATAACTTTGGATGATAGTTTTAATTTTCAAAACTTCGATTCATTTTTCCCCTTGTCAGTCATTACATGAAAATGATTAGTCAAAAGCCAGAAACTATCACTCTCTAAATTATACATAATCTAAAACTCTATTGGTAATTCCAGACCTTCTTGCTGTGTGTCAGAAACACTGGGAAGCCTCATTCCGGAACTAGCGAAGTAGAGCTTCTGGGGGTAGATTCTCAGGACCTGTTTTTAAACAGAGTTCTAAGATGATTATTGTGTCCCTAAGATATCCCTAGTTGGAGAAAGAACATTTTGGAAACAGTGATCTGAGGGTGATATTCCTCACTTTTTGATGTCTGGTTTCAATGTGAAAACAAGGTTCTAGGAATACAACTAACTGGCTCATATTTTTGTTTTTTTGTTCTTTTTTGATGTTTCTTTTTCTCTAAAATGAAAGTATTTCAAATATTTGACTGTAAAAGATATGTACAAGAAAAATGATGTTAAATACATAGTGGTTTAAAAAAAAAAATCAGGTAGTGGTGATGGTGGTTTAGTCATTAATTTCTTTCCAACTCTTTGCGACCCCATGGACTGTAGCCCACCAGACTCCTCTGTCTATGGGGTCTCCCAGGTAAGATACTGGAGTGGGTTGTCGTTTCCTTCTCAAGCAGATCTTCCCCACCTAGAGACTGAACCTTGGTCTCCTGCATTGCAGGAGGATTCTTAATGTAAGTCTTATTAACTAGAAATAAAATTTAAGCAATATATAGAACATGGACACAATTGCTGGTTTTAAGGTGTAAAATGTTGTTATAAAAGAACACCCCAGAGTGCAAAAAAATAATTGGGACTGCATGAACCAGTAGATTGGAAAGATTCATTTTTAATCCATATCCTTCCAGACTATTTACTTAGACTAGCTTGAAACATACTTTCAGCATTAGTGAAACTGCCAAACAAACAGAGCAGACATAATTGGCTGAAATTTAATTAGAAAATTTCTTTGTTTAAAAAATAATTTTTAGGAAACCCTGAAGTGTGCATTGATTGTATGCATTCATTTTTAGTCAGTTTGCTGGTGACAGTTCACCTAGAGCTGAGGACAACTCTAGGTCTAGCCTCCAGTTCTCCGGCAATGGCAAGTCACTGTTTCAGCAGTCTGGGCTGCTGGGGCATGGAATTATAATGAGTGACAACTTAACCTATGTTTATGTGTAGGTGCAACCTCAATTTGCCTTATAATATTACACACGCTTGGGAACTGGTAACCACTGGCTTGCAGGTATTTCTCAGTTGAGCAAGAACTGTCTGTTGCACACACTAGTGTCATCAAAAAAAGAAAAGAAAAGAAAACAGGCAGCAAATAAGAGAAGAGTTTATTTGGAGTCTTACAAATTATAATTTGGGAGATACAGATTCAGGGGAGAAAGAATTGAGTTTATAAAACAAAACCATAAGGCTGTATTCTGACACAAGAAAGAAAGTGTTTATCCTTGAGGAATGTCTGTCCCAAGTTGATTTTGGTAAGAGCTTGATAAGTATTTTCACTTTCTGGCTGATGTTCTGAGTGCCTTATTTGGGACGATAAGTCGTCAAAAGGTCAGGTTCCATCCAGGCTGGGACATGTGTGAGTTGCACTTCCTCAGTGGCCCTGGCCTCCGTCTTAGAGAGCTCATTTAGCAGCACCAGCCCCATGCTGAGTTTCCTGCCATGCCAGCCATTAGTGAGTCTGTTTCTCCTCTTTTCCCAGTCAAATTTTAAGAGAACCCAACACCCTTGAACCGCTTGTCTGAAATACCTATTCCAAGTTCTCCCCTAGTATTGGAAGGATCACTCTTCAGATATAGCAGAAAAATTCCTAAAACCTTTGGCATTCTGTTTTTAAAAATAGCTAATCCTTGGGTTAAACAGTAATCACACTTGAGATGGCACTGGCCCTGCCATGTTGGGTTTTGGTCCTGTCTCCCTTCTGTTCCACTTGCTTTTTTGATTCTCTTGCTTCGTTCTTGTTAAACATACTGACAAACCTCAGGCTGTGTGTTAAAACCAGAGGAAAAGGAAAGACAAAAAAAAGTACCTTAAGTTTTAAAATACTTCCTTCCAGGCAGGCTAAAGTTGTCAGGTCTTACGAAAGCAACTACAGCAAGAAAGCTTTCTGAATAAAAAGGCCCAAGTTTTATAAGTTGTCCTCAGACTGACTCTCCGTCCCGAAGTAAAGGAAGTGCTTTAGTGGCTCCACATCTCGTTCCGAGTCTTCTCCCTCGTCAGGCAGGTTTCAAAGCTCCCTTTGATGTCAGCTTCCAGGCCCACATTCCATCCCACTCCTGGTCAAAGAAAAAGTCCCTGCGACTCGGTGCTGCTGTAGTGCATTCTGCCCCTCTTCCAGCTGGTAAGCTCACTGTCATTCTTCCTGGAATGTGAACTCCTAAGTGGCGGAGGTCATTGTCTCCACGGCCCACTCCCTAATACCTAGCAGAGTGCCCAGCAAATGTGTGTATTAAGTGGTCCTGGTGGTGGTGGTGGTCAGTTGCTACTTTGTGTATAACTGTCTGCGACCCCGTGGACTGCAGCATGCAGGGCTTCCCTGTCCTGCACTGTCTCCCAGAGTTTGCTTAGATTCATATCCACTGAGTTGGTGACGCTATCGAACCTTAGTGGTTATTATTATTTCTACCCATAATGTTGTTACTGGGTCCAAGCTGGCTCTACTTGCTGCACAAGGAGTTGAGGCAAGGAAGAGACTTTAATCGGGGAGCCAGCTGACTGAGAAGTTGGCAGTCTATTGCCTCAAAATAACCATCTTATCAGGGTCTGGATGCCAGGTTCTTCTATAGATCAGAGAGAAAGAAGCAATGAGGAACTAAAATTGAAAAGCAGAATAGAGAGGGAGAGGCAGTGGGGAAGTCAAGTAAAAGGATCTTTAGTCTTGCTAAACATCTCCAAGAGAATGTCCAGCCTTTGAAAGTGGTGTGTTAATCTATTCTGTTCACAGGTGGGGTGAAGGCACCCCACTCCAGTACTCCTGCCTGGAAAATCCCATGGATGGAGGAGCCTGGTGGGCTGCCGTCTCTGGGGTCGCACAGTCGGACACGACTGAAGTAACTTATCAGCAGCATGGACATAGTATCTCTCTATGAGCTTATTGAAGGCACTTTAGTTTATAGTCAAGCAGAGGGCAGGGTCCTCAAGGCAAGCCAGTAAGTATGATTATAATAACAAGAGCAAGGAAAAGCAAGTCAAACAAAAATTCCAACATGGAGTCAGAATTGACTTCTTCCCTGCAACAGTCTCATTTGTCTCTAGATCATATTTTTTCAGGTAATTGACTGGTATCACAGTCCAAATACTGGCTATTACATCTTCATGTGGTATCACACTTTTAATCATCTTTAAAACTTAGGTTTTATTTTTACTTGCTACCATCTTTTTTAATTTTACATACTGCAGAAGACTCTGAGTTTTTGTGCATGACTGATGCACACATCATGAGTTCAGTGTTCTCAAAACGAACTTGCCATATAACCAACATCTCTATGGTTTTTCAATGATACAGAAGCTTACCAGGAATAATAAAGAATTGATCTTTGTATGTGGGATTTCCTTGTGGCTCAAAGGGTAAAGAGTCTGCCCAGAACGCAGGAGACCTGACTTCGATCCCTGGGTTGGGAAGTTCCCATGGAGAAGAAAATGCAACCTACTCCAATATTCTTGCCTGGAAAATCCCATGGACTGAGGAGCCTGGTGGACTACAGTCCATGGGGTCGCAAAGAGTCGGACACAACTGATCTTAACATGAAGTTAGTGTTGGGAATGATTTGCCACCGTTACTTGACTGTGTGTGTGTGTGTGTGTTTAGACAAGGAAGTAACAGTGATGCCTGTGGCAAGTAGACTTTTTCCCTCTATTAAAAATGCTTTTTAAATTCTCCTTTTTGCATTCCCTTGGCAATTTCAAAGGAAATGGAATTTAAATATGCTTTTCTAGCAGCATTTAAATATATGTAAATTAATTGTAAATAAAAACTTTAAGGGAAATGAAGATGATTTACAAATATCCCATTAATTCCCCAAGTATCCCTATATGACTCTGAAAAGGGCAGTTGTCTTAGACTCATAAGGCTGGAAGAGACCCTTCAGTGGATCTGTGAGTAGCCTTACAGAGACATAACTGGCCGCTTTCTCTTTAAAATGCTCAGCACAGGAAACTCCACACTCTCTCTGGAGAGCCCTCAGTGTGGGCTGTCGCAGGGACCTGTGAGGGGTGAGATGAAGACAGAGCACGCCCTCCCTGGAGGCTTCTCTCAGCACCCCAGCCCCAGCCAGACGCAGGCCT
>SJYX01022883.1:25760-55406 GCA_006410675.1 Oreotragus oreotragus | reverse complement strand
CCCCCCCACCCCGCACCCCCCCCAACCCTTATCACCGTCCCCGCGACGGAAGCCCCTGCCCTGCCCTGAGCACCACCATAGGCCACGGTCCTGAGTAGAGTTCTCCCCGCTTCGAGAGGCTGCCACAGCTGGCCTTCCCTCTGAGTGCCACTGCCTTCCCTTCCCTTCCCTTCCTGGTCCTAGACAGTTGGTTTTATTATATCAATGGGGTTCCCTTCACTCTCCTTCCTTCCAGGTTTCCTCCCATCCACTTCACTCCTATGCTCTGCTGCTGCTGCTGCTGCTGCTGCTGCTGCTGAGTCACACCAGTCGTGTCTGATTCTGTGTGACCCCGTAGACAGCAGCCTACCAGGCTCCCCGTCCCTGGGATTCTCCAGGAGTGGGTTGCCATTTCTTTCTCCATTAGTTCCCCTACCAGGGATCAAACTCAAACCTACTACATTTCAAGGTGAATTGTTAACCACTGGGCCACCGGGGAAGTCCGTACATTTGTTAATTTAACACCTTAAGGTTTCTGTGCTCTGTCACCAGACTGTACCATTGGCTCTGCTTAAACCGTTTGCTGTTCCCAGTATGGCCCAAACTTTTCAACTTGTTTGATTCCTTCATCTTCTAGGAATGGTGTTTCTCTGGTATTCTCTGGTATTTCACGTTCAAATTTTTATTAAGATTAAAAATGTGAACTCCCACTCTGAGAACTCTCACCCTTAAGGTCTATCAACTCTTCAGTTCTGAGGAGTCTTGTCATCATGTGTGAATGGTGAACTATCAAAGCTGCTTCAATTAAACATAAAATGTGATGAAGTAAAGTATAAAATATGACCTAGTATAGAGTAGACATGTCTTGATCTGTTCTTTTTCCCTTTTTTTCCTCTCCTTTTAGTGCATCTGTATTCAGATCACACGCTGGTTCTAAGAAATAGAAACTTGAAGTGGTCCATTTTCAAGAGAAAAACTCTGAGTGGAAAATTACTAACAGCTAAACATGCAAACATGCCCTGGGATTTCTTTGGAAGGAATGATGCTGAAGCTGAAACTCCAGTACTTTGGCCACCTCATGAGAAGAGTTGGCTCATTGGAAAAGACTCTGATGCTGGGAGGGATTGGGGGCAGGAGGAGAAGGGGACGACCGAGGATGAGATGGCTGGATGACATCATGGACTCAATGGACAAGAGTCTGAGTGAACTCCGGGTTGGTGATGGACAGGGAGGCCTGGCGTGCTGCGATTCATGGGGTCGCAAAGAGTCGGACATGACTGAGCGACTGAACTGAACGGAAAACATGCAAACATGATAAAGTTGAGACCTAAACTCTTTAAATAAAGTTAGGGATGGGGGAGGGAGATCAGACTGGATCCTAAAGAAGATAGGGCCCCACCCATTGCCTGGGCCCTGGCTCTAAACTTGTCTAAGGGCTTGCAGACTTGACAGTTAATGTACCTGGAGGGTTTCTAAGCAACTATGATGTTAGCAGATAGGATAAACAGCAAGAAGTCTTTGTTAAGAAATGTAGATATAAGTTGGGAAGGGAGAAAGAAGGATACCCTGTAAGGAAATAATGAAACTTGGGTGACGTCCGGGAGGATTGTACACCCCGTCAGTTCAGTTCAGTCACTTAGTCATGTCCAACTCTTTGCCACCCCATGGACTGCAGCACAGCAGGCCTCCATGTCCTTCACCAACTCCCGGAGTGTACTCAAACTCATGTGCATCAAGTCAGTGATTCCATCCAACCATCTCATCCTCTGTTGTCCCCTTCTCCTCCTGCCCTCAGTCTTTCCCAGCATCAGGGTCTTTTCAAAGAAGTCAGCTCTTCACATCAGGTAACCAAAGTATTGGAGCTTCAGCTTCAGCATAAGTCCTTCCAATGAATATTCAGGACTGATTTCCTTTAAGGTCGACTGATTGGATCTCCTTGCAGTCCAAAGAACTCTGAAGTCTTCTCCAACACCACAGTTCAAAAGCATCTATTCTTTGGCGCTCAGATTCCTTTATAATCCAACTCTCACATCCTTACACCATTACTGGAAAAACCACAGCTTTGACTAGACGAACCTTTGTTGGGAAAGTAATGTCTCTGCTTTTCAATATGCTGTCTAGGTTGGTCATAACTTTACTTCCAAACAGCAAATGTCTGTTAATTTCATGGGTGCAGTCATCATCTGCAGTGATTTTGGAGCCCAGGAAAATAGTGTCAGCCACTGTTTCCACTGTTTCCCCATCTATTTCCCATGAAATGATGGGACCAGATGCCATGATCTGAGTTTTCTGAATGTTGAGCTTTAAGCCAACGTTTTCACTCCTCTTTCACTGTCAAGAGGCTCTTTTGTTCTTCTTTGCTTTCTGCCATAAGGGTGGTGTCATCTGCGTATCTGAAAGTGAAAGTGAAGTCGCTCAGTCCTGTCAGACTCTTTGCGACCCCATGGACTGTAGCCTACCAGGCTCCTCTGTCCATGGGGTTCTCCAGGCAATAGTCCCGGAGTGGATTGCCATTTCCTTCTCCAGGGGATCTTCCTAACCCAGAGCTTGAACTCAGGTCTCTTGCATTGTAGACAGACGCTTTACCATCTGAGCCACCAGGGAAGCCCTGCATATCTGAGGTTATTGATATTTCTCCCGGCTATCTTGATTCCATCTTGTGCTTCATCCAACCCAACATTTTGCATGATGTACTCTGCATATAATAAGCAGGGTGACAATATACAGCCTTGATGTACTCCTTTCCCGATTTGGAACCAGTCTGTTGTTCCATGTCCAGTTCTAACTGTTGCTTCCTGACCTGCATACAGATTTCCCAATAGGCAGGTCAGGTGGTCTGGTATTCCCATCTCTTTCAGAATTTTCCACAGTTTGTTGTGATCCACACAAAGGCTTTGGCATAGTCAATAAAGCAAAAGTAGTTGTTTTTCTGATATTTTCTTGCTTTTTGATGATCCAACGGCTATTGGCAGTTTGATCTTTTGTTCTTCTGCCTTTTCTGAATCCAGCGTGTACATCTGGAAGTTCCCATTTCACGTACTATTGAAGCCTGGCTTGGAGAATTTTGAGCATTACTTTGCTAGCATGTGAGATGAGTGCAATTGTGCAGTAGTTTGAGCATTCTTTGGCACTGCTTTTCTTTGAGAGTGGAATGAAAACTGACCTTTTCCAGACCTGTTTCCACTGCTCAGTTTCCCAGTATAGCCCGTAGTACTCAGCCAATTAGGAACTGGTGAGAAGGGACCTGCGTGTTAGGGAATAATTTGCTTGTTGTAACTGCTGTGGGTGTGCCTGCCCACCACATACCTGATCTTCAAGACTGACATTAAATGTCTCGCTTTTGCTATGCTTCATGTGTCCAAGTCCATTCCATGGCTTTGAACATGTGATTGGGTTCTCCCACTGGTCTTTTTAGATTACTACTCATTTGTGGATTGCTGGAGATACTGTGGGGATTGATTGCAGTGTGTAGGTGGTGACAGTGAGTTCCTGTAATTTCAAGCTGAAATGCAAATTTCTTCAAACATTCTCTTTTTGCCCTAGGTCATCTTTTGCTTGTCAATGTCCACATAGTTGTGGCTCGTAGCGATGCTTCTTACGTCCCAAGCTTTTTGTATCAGAACCTGGTATTGTCCCTGCCTTGCCTGAGCCGACTGCCTTGGCTGGGAGAGTGCTATGTGTCGCCGTTGTTTCTCCTTCACGCCCACACTCTGTACTATGCTGAGTTTCTTCAAACATTCTCTTATTGCCCTAGGTCATCTTTTGCCTGTCAATGTCCACATAGTTGTGGCTCGTAGCTATGCTTCTTACGTCCCAAGCTTTTTGTATCAGAACCTAATATTGTCCCTGCCTTGCCTGAGCCGACTGCCTTGGCTGGGAGAGTGCTATGTGTTGCCGTTGTTTCTCCTTCACGCCCACACTCTGTACTATGCTGTAGTTTCTGCCTTGTCTCTACCTTGCCCCAGCCATTTCTTCATTTGGCTATTAAATCAAATGCTGTTCAGGACTCTGAAACCTAAACCTAGAGAATTTGTGTTTGGTGAAAATCCGCAGGGTTGTGTGTCGGCAGTAACCATCCTCCAGTTCAGTGTTTCACAGACGAGCCTTTTAGTGCATTATGATTCTTCCCGTTTTGTCATTGAAAATTGAGGGGTTTTTTACATTGTCATTTAACCTTTTTCTGCTTTAAGTATAAATATATATGTGTTGTTTCATTTTTAAACTTTTTGCTGAAATGTTACATACGTGCAGAAAAAGGTACAAATTGTACGAGTAAATAGCTCAATATATTTTCTCAAGATAAACATACCCTGTAACTCCACTTGCCCCAAGAAACAGAGCGACACCAGGACCCCCAGGAGCGCCGCTGCTAGTCCCCCAGTCCTTGCCTCCGCTGCCCTACTGCCGCTTCTCAAGGATAACCGTTCTGTGCTGCTAAGACCGCTGGGTACTGCTTCTTGTTTTTGAACATCACGTAAAGAGAGCATCACAGTCAGTTCTCTCCGGAATTTGCCTTCTTTCCCTCAACATGTCTGTTAGAGTCGATTGTGATATTACACAGAGCAACTGTTTCTTATTGCGAATACTCCATTATTTGATTAGCCTATAATTTGTCCATTCTGCTGTTGAAGTACCTTTGCTTGGCTTCCAGCTTGGAGCTCTTCTGAATAGTGCTACTATGAACATCCTCAAACATAAATTTTGATGCACAGATGTGGGCATTCCTATCAAGTAAGCACCTAGGAGTAGAGTTGCTAAAGCACAGTGTATGCTAGTGTTTACCTTTTGCAAATACTACCAGTAGATTTTTCAAAGAAAACTTACCAATTTATCCTTCAGTCAGCAGTGATTAAATTACAGTTGCTTCACATGCTCAACAATGTTTGGTATTGCCAGTTTTTTAAAAGTTCTTTTTAATTTTAACCATTCTGTTGGTGTGCACTGGTATTACATTGGGGCTTTAACTTATATTTCCTTTAATTTGTAACCTCTTATGAAGTGCTTGATTAAGTCCTTGTCCAATATGCTGCTAAGTTTTCTCTTTCCTGTTAGTTTGAGGACTTCTGTATATACTCTGGACCCAGGTCCTCTGGTGGATATATGTAATGCAGCTGTCTTCTTCCACTCTGTAGCTTGCCTTTTCACTTTTTCAGTGATGTTTTTTATTTTTAAAACAAAAAGATCTTACTTTTAATGTAGTCCAGTTAATTGAGCTTTTCTTTATGGTTAACACTTTTAGTGTCCTGGTTAAGAAATCTTTGCTTTCCTCAACATCATAAATATGTTCTTATTTTCTTCTAAAAGCTTTTTTAAAAATAAAAGACTCTATATGTAATACTACTGTTAAGAATATGAATTCTTTAATTTTTCTTTTATTCTTTTTATTTATATCTTTTTTATATCTTTATCTTGTATTTTTCATTCTTTTTCATATGTATATTCATATACTTTACTATGGTAAAATATGTGATGCAAAATTTATCATTTTAACCATTTTTAAGTGTACAGTTCTGTTGCATTAAATACATTCATATTATTGTGCAACTATCCCCACTCTCGATCTTCAGAATTTTTCAGTCTTCCCTAACTCAAATGTGTACTCAGTAAACACTAGCTCCATGTCTTATTTATATATTTTATACAATAATATTTTTAATACTTCCCACTTTTCTTGTAACAATGTTAGTACCAGACCTGTGTACAAAAAGATATTGTAAGTTCTTAATTCCAAATTTTTACAAATCCTAATTCATAACTTTAACATGCACTGTCAGAAAAGAGCAAAGCTTAAATATTTTGAAAATTTGTTTGTTGTTCATTTTTTTAAAATTTGTGTTACATGATTTTGATTTAGCATTATTGAAATTACATTAAGGAGGCTGAAAAGTATTCTTATGTCAATTTAGGCAATGCTCCTGACAAAAAATCAATTAAGAAACTATGAATAATTTCCACAGACTTCTTTTTGTATTTATAAATCATGTTACATTGAATAATATTCAAATAGGTCAAAGTTTGAAATGTAAAAGATTTTATTTTCTAGGCTTTTACTTAAGGCATATTAACTATATTTGAACTGAGCTATAGATTTTATTCTTACATGAAATCTTTATCAGTCTGCCTAATTGTTTTTAACCTATTTAAGATTATGTAAATAATTTAGTATTACAGAGTAGAATATATTGCTACACTCTTTTTGCCACCCTTTCTCTTGTGGCCAGCAGTCTTTACAGTTCTCTTACATTAACAATGCCTTCCATTGGTATTCTTTCTAAACTACACTCACATCTCTAATATTAAATTTGTAGTATTATTTAGAAATGAGAAACTCAAATAACTAGTACAATAGCATAAGGAGTATTGGAACTTTTTTCTTTTCCTTTATATTTACTGACATTTTCTCTTTGTGTTTTTGTCTTCCATTCATGAACTCCTAAAATATCCCTGTAACGGGAAGAAATTGAAGGGAAAAATAACCTTCCCTGTGTCTTCTATCCATCCCTTTCTTTTAAATAGCACCTGCTTGATTTTAAGTTTTTCTTCAAGATGATCATATGTGTCTTACCAGGGATGGCGGCTGGTTAAACTAAAAATGACCTGTTAATGACAAGAGTGGGCCACAGGAAATACCTGCCCCCTGGTTTCCCTGTAATTCCCGGTCACCACGTCACCTCACCCCAGTGTGCTCACCATCCCCATTGGCCTTGGGTGTGGATACTTAGCGCTCCTCCTCTGCTCACCAGCCCTGAGAAAATGCCCTCCATGCTTCCAGGCTGGACCTTCTCAATTCATCTTCCTGCTCTGCCACCCCCTGCTCCTCACCCCCTTACTGTAGTGTAGAGTATGAGGGAGGAATAAGTATAGTGTTTCTCTAATACAGATCAGATGGATCTAAGTTACTTAAAAAAGGCAGACAAGTTATCTAATTCAAAGTTGTTAAAAGTTTCTTGAACCTTTACATACAACTTGATGAAGTTTTTCTCAAGATACCAAAGCTAGAATTTAACTTGCTTTCACTTTCTTCCATGGCATTTTTATTTCCTTCTTAGATGTTCATTGTTTGCTAATTTTGTAGTTTCTAGAAGGTCTCGGTCCATGGTGTTAGACATAGCATGTGGGGAAATCCCAGTACACAGGCTAATTAAATGTCATTAGTACTATCTTTGTAATTAATATTAGAAGATAGCATTTACTGAGAGTTCTCTATGTGACAGGTACTGTGTACTTATCTTAACTCTTATAATGATGCTGTGAAGCAAGTCAGACTTTTCTATTTCCACAGTAGAGAGAGGTGAAATCATTAACATATGATCTCAAATGTAGAATATGGTAAGGAGCAATTGGAACTTGGATCTTTCTGACTCCGAAATAGTTATGTCTTGAGATCTGTCTTTAATTGTTCTTAGACAAGAGGGTATTTTCCAAAGACACAAGGGAAGAATCTTAAGAATTGATTCTGCAACCTACCCTTGAAGAGGTAGGTGAGAAGGGTGGAGACACAGTATCCCCATGAATGGTGCATGTCTGTTAAACCTTCGTGTTTGACATGTAAGTATGTACACTCTTGTGTATTTTCCAGTGCCTTCAGTTGCATTTTTGTAGTGCTTAAATTAACAGTAATCAGTGTAGCACTGTGGTAAGAGGATATGCATTGTGATAAGCAGACCAGGGTTCAAATAGCTGGTTTGATATCTACTTAATGTTTACTCTTTATATACCTCTTCTTTACAGTCCATAAAATAAATGTATTTTGTAGATTGCTGTAGGTATCTTAATTAATCTTAATTAATTGCTTTAGAACTTAATTGTTTTGTGTCAAGAGTTTTCACAGACTGCCTGGTGTGGAATAATACTTAACAGACGTGACAAACCATAGATTGTGTTATATTTCTAATGTTACTCGTACTGGTGGTATTGGTATCAGTTCTCTGAACAACACTGTGAGCCACATGTGTTGATATTAGTATTCCCAGTTAACTGATGAGAAAATGCATACTCAGAGTAGTTAACTGACTATCTCAACCTGGCTACATACAGAATAAAGAATTTCTGATTCTTGCTTCTAATGTGGGGCTTCCCAGGTGGCACTACTGGTAAAGAACCTGCCTGCCAATCCAGTTTAGACATAAAAGACACTGGTTTAATCCCTGGGTCGGGACGATTCCCTGGAGAAGGGAATGGCAGTCCGTTCCAGTATTCTTGCCTGGAGAATCCCGTGGACAGAGGAGCCTGGTAGACTATAGCCCATAGGGTTGCACAGGGTCAAACACGACTGAAGCGACATCTAATGTGGGTTTTCTACTACACCTTGTAGCTTCCAGTGGTGCAATATTAGGATGTCAAATGCATTCAAGATTCAAATGATAGATCGGTAGGTAGAATGTCAGGTTTCCCTGGTAGCACAGCTGGTAAAGACTTCACCTGCAGTGCAAGAGACCCCAGTGCTGTTCCTCGGTCGGGAAGATCCACTACAGAAGGGATAGGCTACCCACTCCAGTATTCTTGGGCATCCCTGGGGGTTCAGACGGTAAAGAATCCACCTGCAGTGTGGGAGACCTGGGCCCAATCCTTGGGTTGGGAAGATACCCTGGAGGAGGGCATGCAACCCACTCCAGTATTCTTGCCTGGAGAATCCCATGGACAGAGAAGCCTGGCAGGCTATAGTCCATAGGGTTGCAAAGAGTTGAACGCAGCTGAGCAGCTAAGCACAGTACAGATGAAATGTCATTAGTTTAGCTTCATGCAGCACGTTATTCTAGAGGATCACCTTCTTAATAAAATGCAAATTCAAAACTTCAGATACCTTTACTAATCCCTCTACTAACCGTTGTCAGTTTTGATACTTTGGACATAAACATGAGGGCTAAATCCTTACAGCATAGTCAAAAGAAACGGAAAGTAAGGAGAGAATTTAAACATCATCCCTGAAATGTTCTTAATATGTGAAACTGAATTACTTCATTGCTGTTTAACCAATACACACACACACACAGAGACACACACAAAAACAGCTTCCAAAACTGGGAAAGCCATTGGTTGTAATCCCAGTCAAGTTCCTGTGAACAGATGATATATTGGTGAAAATATTTCAGTATAAAGGAGAGACAAGTAATAATGTTCGTGGGTCAATGACTGCCTTAAATTTAGGAAGAGACATTCAGGTCAATCTGTCACTGTTATTGGAAAAGAGGCAGAACTGATTTGATTTATAGAATTCCCTTATGGGTGCTACAATATGCTGTTATATGAGGGAGTAAGATTTTCAGAGTGGTGCCACTTATAACTATCCTCATGGATTAGTGGAATTACAGGTTTTAATTGTATAATGTTGAGGAATATAGTCTCTTGTGCGTATTTTCTCCTTGGTAGTCTTAGTATCTGACAGTCCAGTAAATCTCTTCCAGTTGGAGGCGCCCTAACAGGGCGTTCCTTTTCCAGCGGAAGGAGAGGAAGCGCTTCGGAGGAAACCTGACCGGTGTTCAGCAGCAGGTACTGCCCAGCACGCCGGTGTCTTCGGGTCTGGCCAGCGCTTGGAGCACAGTCCCTCTGGGAGAGCTCTGCTGAGCCCTCCCGGCTTTAGCAGCCACTTCAGGTGCTGAGATCGTGTCCATCAGCCCCTACTGGTGTGGTCCGCACCCATTCTCAGGCCGTCTTCTTACCAAAGGTCTTTATTGGCCGCAAACCGTTGTTACCAGGGGTACCAGCTGTGGTCAGGGAATTCTATAAAGCAGCTAATTTTACATTTTAAATGAAGAAGATAGGTATCATACATTTCTGAGGCTTGGCAACTAAATGTCAGGTGTTTGAAGGTGAGGGTTTGTGTATAAGGGGGGCCAGTGAAAATAATATTTAATGAGCAACTACCAAATGTCCACTGAAAATTCAGCCTTTTCTTAAATAGGTGAATTCATTTCAAACTCAGATCAACCTTTTTGAGGTAAATCCATTTTTATAGGTGAGAAAAAGGCAACCCACTCCAGTACTCTTGCCTGGAGAATCCCATGGATGGAGGAGCCTGGTGGGCTGCAGTCCATGGGGTCGCTAAGAGTTGGACACGACTGAGTGGCTTCACTTTAACTTTTTGCTTTCATGCATTGGGGAGGGAAATGGCAACCCACTCCAGTGTTCTTGCCTGGAGAGTCCCAGGGATGGGGGAGCCTGGTGGGCTGCCGTCTATGGGGTCGCACAGTCAGATACAACTGAAGTGACTTAGCAGTAGCAGTAAGAGAGTAACTTGCATCATACATCGAGTTATTAGTAGCTAAACTGAGATTTAAATCAAACCTATCCCTTCTGTGAATACACATATGCTGGGGTTTGGAGCTGGTAGAACTTACTGCCTTACTCACAGCAGCGCTGTCTACATCCATGACTTCCTCAGCCTCCTTGGTTGGTTTCTGTCTTGTTTACCTGCCCGTGTTTTATTCGTTTTTCTATATCTAATGGTTTGTTTAGCATAAAACACATAACAGGTTTTTACTAAGTGGTAGGGAAATGATAAATGAACACAGAAAAAATATAGGTATTGAAATCAAGTTGAACTAACTTCAAGTTCAGTTTGACATGCCCCTGTGTCCTTGTTTATAAAGTGAAATAAACATGTCTACCCTTGGTGTTTGAGGAGGCAGTGTTATCACCCATGTAAAGGCCCTGTCTTTGCCGCGTGTGAGTTCAGTTCAGTTCATTCGCTCAGTCATGTCCGACTCTTTGCGACCCCATGAATCGCAGCACTCCAGGCCTACCTGTCCATCACCAACTCCCAGAGTTCACTCAGACTCGCGTCCATTGAGTCAGTGATGCCATCCAGCCATCTCATCCTCTGTTGTCCCCTTCTCCTCCTGCCCCCAATCCCTCCCAGCATCAAAGTCTTTTACAATGAGTCAACTCTTCGCATGAGGTGGCCAAAGTGAAATAGGTCCTTAATATTTCTTCCCTTTCTCCTCTCCCCTTAAAGAAATGCTTTGTGTTATTATGAATGATCTTTGTTTTATTTTTATTGTGTAAGAGTCCTGTGAGAATTATTCATTCTCACTTAGTTTTCTACCTAATGTGATGCCAAATGTATCCAGATTTTATATTAAGTATTTTTTGATGTTGAAAATTGCATAGTGAGGTGCTACCAATTCTCAGTGTTCTCCACATTCTGCAAATTTAATCAGGTCTGTTTTCTTTTCCTTCAGATGATTCAGTGTTATTTAATTCCACAAAATATTTAAAGTGTACTGGCCTTAGTTCATAAGTAATAACTTGTTCAGAAAAATTATATTTTCATATCTGTGAAATATGATCTGTACATTTAGTTAATATTCAATGCTTGTTGACTAATGCTTGCTTATTATGTTTAAATGTTTAGTTCATTTTGTAATGATAGTGCAAAATAGTAAAAATGTCTCATTTAGGGAAATTTTGTTAAAATATTTCTTAAATAATCAATTAAAAACATGATGTCAGAGCTGAAGTAATCTAAAAGGAAATGTCATTTTTCTCTATTATGTCTAAAATGATAAAATTTGAATATAAAATTTCCACTTTCAAAGTTTTAGCAGTATTTTAGTCATTCACTTTAAAAATCAAAGAATAGGAACATTGTGTGGTATTAAATTATGAGATTGCTTGCATGTACTATTAGACATTTTAAGAAATAAATTTTGGCATTAATCTACCTTAATAGTTATATTTTTTAAATTTGAAAGGAAAATGAGGCCAAGTGGACTAAAGAGAGTCTCCAGCACCTTCCTATGTGGTGGAATTGCTATTGATTTATGACAAATGCCAGGAGGAGCAGGCCGGGACTGGTTTGTTGCTGTCAGATGAGAACTGAAAGCAGACAGGTTTTGTTATCAATCGCTGGTCGTCAGTGTCAGACAGCAATGACTGTTATAATTGATTTGATTGCTCCGAATGACTTGAGCTTTAGTGGCCAGAGCTGATTGCGGCAACTGAGCCATGCAAGACATTGACATAAAGAGGGGGTGACGTGAGCCCTCAGAGGCAAAGTCAGATGATTTAGAGGAGCAAATTTACCTACCAGTTCAATAACTCATAAACTCCAACCTTTGATATGAGATGATGTTGATGAGCAAAAAAGACTAGTTTTTAAGTTAGACTTTATGGTGCTTTTTGTTGGATTATACTAGCCTTTTGTTTTCCTTTTTACCCCCCATGACTCTGTTATCTATAAATTATACTTATTATATTTGCTTTAAGGCAGAACATCATGTATTATATGTCATTCCCATTACTAAGCCGTTTGATGGCAATGTGAGTTTTACTGGGGAGCAAAGAAAGGGAGATCATATGGACCAGATATCTACCTTAGTATATGACCTTGATTGCTGATTTTGGAGAATATGAATACATTGAGTTTCCTCGAATGAAGCATCTTCAAGAACTAAACACAGTAAAAGGCTTGAATTACTGACTATATCTGCCTCCTCATCTAAATAAAAGCGTCTCATTAGGTGTATAAGTATTAGTCAGTTGAGCAAACATACAGGCGTGTGTATATGTGTGTGTTTTATGTGTGTGTGTATTGACAACCTGCTTTCTCTGCCATAGTTTTCTCACATGCATGGATTCTGAGTTGAACCAGATGTGGAAAATGTTTCCTCTCAACAGCCTGTTGACTGGTAGTCGCTTCCCGAAGCATTGCATAGGGAAAGGCTCAATTGGAAAAAACATCGTGCTCATCTAGTGATGTCTGTGTTCAATGCTGATTATGACACCTTTATGAAAATGACACCTTTTGTACTACTATTTTCTGACTTTAAGTAGGTGTGTGTGCGTGTATGTGCAATGTACATGCGGGCATACTCAGTCACTTCAGTCGTGTCCAACTCTCTCTTACCTTATGAACTGTAGCCCACCAGGCTCCTCTGTCCTTGGCAGTCTCAAGGGAAGAATGCACATTTGTTTGGGGTTTTCTCTTCCTAAGCAAATATTAATATATATCAGAAATTTAAGACATCATAGATACTGCAGTTACAGAAGACTTGAATATACCTAAACCCTGGTATCTTGGATATCATTCTTCAAATTTTATCTGTAATGAATTCATCAGTGGTGATAGTTCATCCAGAAATCTTTCAGGATATTTTATTTTTTAACTTAGAATATGATGAAAAAACACACTAGTTAGAGGCTTCCCAGGTGGCTCCGTGGTAAAGAGGCTCCCTGCCGATGCAGGAGATGCAGGACATACGGATTCAATCCCTGGGTCAGAAAGATTCCCTGGAGGTGGAAATGGCAACCTACTCCAGTATTCTTCCCTTGAGAATTCCATGGATAGAGGAGCCTGGTGGGCTACAATCCACAGGGTCGCAGAGTGTCGGGACACGACTGAAGCAACTGAGTATGCCTGCATACACGTTGCACACACATGCACACACACCTATTTAAAGTCAGAAAATAGTAAGTTCAGTTTTTACCTTTACTTTATTGTGATGTAGTCTATTTTCTAATCTACTGTATTTCATTAAAAATAATATAATAACAGTCCTGATGGGTAGAGACCTGATATTTTAGAAAATACTGTTCTAAACTTATTCTCTCAATTTATTTATTAAGACACTAAAGCCAAAACTGAGAGGTACCCTTTGTGAAAACAGAAAAAAAAATATTAATAATAAATTAATGCAAACCTCATGGTCTCCTATTAAGGTGTGAGAGAAATTGAGCTTTTGGCTATCAAAGAATTTATAGACTGAAATGTAAATACCACTGTATATATTATATCATTAACAACCAACATTTTTAACCTTATAACAAATAGAATTACAAATAAATATTTGGATTATACTAATGAGAAGAATATGGATAGACTAAAAGAACTTTTCATCCTTATGGCAGAAAGTGAAGAGGAGCTAAAAAGCCTCTTGATGAAAGTGAAGGAGGAGAGCGAAAAAGTTGACTTAAAGCTTAACATTCAGAAAACAAAGATCATGGCATCCGGTCCCATCACTTCATGGGAAATAGATGGGGAAACAGTGGAAACAGTGTCAGACTTTATTTTGGGGGGCTCCAAAATCACTGAGATGGTGATTGCAGCCATGAAATTAAAAGATGCTTACTCCTTGGAAGAAAAGTTATGACCAACCTAGATAGCATATTCAAAAGCAGAGATATTACTTTGCCGACTAAGGTCTGTCTAGTCAAGGCTGTGGTTTTTCCTGTGGTCATGTATGGATGTGAGAGTTGGACTGTGAAGAAGGCTGAGCTCCAAAGAATTGATGCTTTTGAACTGTGGTGTTGGAGAAGTCTATTGAGAGTCCCTTGGACTGCAAGGAGATCCAACCAGTCCATTCTGAAGGAGATCATCCCTGAGATTTCTTTGGAAGGAATGGTGCTAAAGCTGAAACTCCAGTACTTTGGCCACGTCATGAGAAGAGTTGACTCATTGGAAAAGACTCTGATGCTGGGAGGGATTGGGGGCAGGAGGAGAAGGGGACAACCAAGGATGAGATGGCTGGATGGCATCACGGACTCGAAGGACGTGAGTCTGAGTGAACTCCGGGAGTTGGTGATGGGCAGGGAGGCCTGGCATGCTGCGATTCATGGGGTCGCAAAGAGTCGGACACGACTGAGCGACTGAGCTGAACTGAACTGAAAAAAAGCTTTATAAACAAAATGGTATTTGAGCTAAATTTTGAAGTAGACAAAGATAAATTTGTTTTTCTCCAGAAAAGGACTGTTTAGGGAAGGTGTTTTAGTAGCACTCTATACAGATAGAGAAAACATGACAGATCAAATTTTACAGAACAGTGAGGCTCAGGGTTGGAGACTGTTAATTCACTGTTGTGGTTCTGAATTACTCTAATACCCTACAAAAATTCAGCTTAGTTTAGCACAATGATCAGTTCTCACAATAATAAGCTTTAAATATTTTCAGTGACATAGACACCAGGGTTCTGGCAGATGATCAGTAAAGACCCTCTAGATGTTAAAAGTCTTCAAATTCAAATAAAACCAGCAGAAAATAAGCTAGAAATCATTCTAAATTTGAGTACAAACATTTTCACTTCAGCTGTGAAAATCCAAGCAACCTGACTTTTTGGTCCTTCTGGCTGTTTTCCTTTTTTTTTTTTTTTTTAAGAAAAAATAATTATACTGAACTATAGATAACAAGCAGCCTTATGTGATCTTCAAATATGGCAATTATGTCTTTTACGTTGATTTACTAGCTCATTCTGTTTCTAAGCTTTTTAACTGTGGTGATCAGTATAATTACAGAGCTGCCTGTATCATGTGAAGTTGCAATTTGCAGGTCAAAAATGTTACGCAGAAGTAGGTATGGTGGCTGTCTAATTAGATTGCTTAATATTTATCAAAATGGCACTCGTTTTTGTCGTTGTGCTTTGCTTGTCTCAGCGTTCCAAGTGTTCTTTTTTAATATAATTACATGATTGCCTTTTCTTTTGAATTTTATGAAACATTAATCATAGTTAAAAACTTAAGCTTGAAATGTGATTCACTATTGGACAGAATCTAGAGTTTCTTCATCAGTGTTTTGGAGTTGAAGCTGAGAATTCACTCAATAGAAAGATGTTCATTGTGCAGCTCCTGTAACACCTATCAGAGATTCTGGGACTCTAGCTGGTTTTACTATTGATGGACCTTACGAAGTTTACCTTCTCTTCTAGCAGCATTCTGCATTCATGGGACTTTTAGAGTCAACACCTTGTCAGGAAATCAGGTGCTTGTTTTCTTTACCTCGAGAATGTTTTGGTCACAAGTGGTTCCAACTTATTCCACCAAGTGCATTAGTTTGCCTTCTGAGTATCATGATTAGTGATGTCATCCAGAGTGACCCCGTGGACTATCGCACACCAGGCTCCCTGTCCATAGAATTCTCCAGGCAGGAATACTGGAGTGGGTAGCTGTTCCCTTCTCCAGGGGATCTTTCCCACCCAGGGTTGGAACCTAGATCTCCATTGCAGGCAGATTCTTTACTATCTGAGCCACCAGGAAAGTCCTATATCTTTTTACACAGATAGAAAAAAATTCATCTGCATAAGTGTATTGACTTTTTTCACTAAGTAGCACTGCTTCTCTATGGAACAAGGATCAAATCCAGTTTCTAAATCATATATACAGGAAATTTAAGATGACCCCAACACCCCACCTCAGACACATGGGCTTTTGTTGTCAATGCAGTTGTGGCTGGTCCTCACTTTGATAGCAATGTTGAAGAGAGTGTGTTGTATTATTCTTGATCAGGGGCAGAATTTAGAATCTCTGGTCGTGACCACCAAAAGTCAGGCCATTCGACTGTGTAGGTGATTCTGACTGAGTCTTGTCCCTTCTATAACAATTGATGTTTTCTAGTTAAGAGCATTAAATTTGTCATTTCAACAAAGTGTGTACAACCTACTAATGATGATCTCAAATGAAAACACTGTGCATCCATACAAATTGAGATCATACCTCCGTCCTTGGAATATAGTTGCGATGATATTGAAGACACAAGTCAACAATAACCATCATCACAACAGATTTTTCTTTTACATTAGTAAAAAATTAAATATGATATTCACCTGTTTTTATATTACTGCATGTCCTATAAAATATCAATGTTAAGTCATTTGCAATAAAATTATGGATTTTTTTTAGAAATAGATCAACTAATTATAAAATTCAAATGGAAAAACAAAGAAGTGAAAACTAGAAAAAACATTTTAAAAAGAGAGAGAACCTGGCTAGTGGGGTTCTAGCCTTACCAGATGTGTTATAGCACAAAGCAACAAACAGGAAACTTGGACAATGTATTTCAACTCAAGAAAAACTAATTTCTCTATTTTCTTTTTAATGCCGAAATTGTCAGACTTGTTGTCCAGTAAGAACCCTCTTCAAGTTTCTTACCCCACACTTTTCTTAATGTGTCCCTACATTTTGGCAACAAGATGTTCCAGGCTCATTTTGACTATTGACTTTCCCCGCTGCAGAATTTGGAATCAGTTACTCTCCATAGCACTCACTTTCTTTAACAGAAAAGGCTGTTAGAAACCAAAATGTGGGCATTATGGCTGCATATCAGTTTATGCACAGTTGGCCCTCCATATTCACAGATTCAACCAAATTTCAGAAAGAAAATATTTTAAAAATTCCAGAAACTTGAATTTGCAGCACACTGGCATTTATTTATATAGTGTTTACATTATATTTACAACTGCTTACATAGCATTTACATTGGTTAGGCGTTTTAAGCAATCTAGAGATGAATTAAAATAAATATAAGGAGGGTGTTAGAGGGTGTTCTAGGATTACATAAATGTTATGCAAATACTATGCCATTTTATTAGGTTGGTACAAAAGTAATTGTGGTTTCAGACCATGAATTTTAAATCATTACAACTAGGCTCAAACACATCTTTATTGATCAAAATAGGAACCAAATGTTTGATTGATTCCAATAGAAATCAATATATTTTTGCCAATGAGAAATAAGTTTGTTTATTCCTGTAGTGTAAAAGTCTGTGCTTTAGGATTCCATGAACTCTTGGAAAGCATTTTCTGCCTCCTGCTGGTTATGGAAACATTTTCCATATAAAAAGTTGTTGAGATGTTTGAAGAAATGGTAGTCAGTTGGCAAGAGGTCAGATGAGGCAAAACTTCATGTCCAATCTTGTTGGCAAAATGTAGGGACACATTAACAAAAAGTCCAGGGTAGTGTTAAAAGGACAGAGGCAAAACTTGAAATCCCAATTCATTCAGCTTTTGAAATGTTGTTTGTACAATGTGCAGTCGGGTGTTGTAGTGAAGAATCGGGCCCTTTCTGCTGACCAGTGGTGCATCTCATCTATTTGCTGAGCAGACTTCTCAGATGTAATGATTTCACTGGGATTCCGAATGGTATAGTGGCTCAGACGGGGAGCAGACCACCAAACAGTGACCATGACCTTCTTTTGGTAGAGTGTGGCTTGAGAAGGGCTCTGGAGCTTCTTTTCAGTCCAGCGACTGAACTGGTCATTACTGGTTGTCATAGAAAATCGACTTTTCATCGCATTTCGAGAAATGGTTCCTTGTTATTGAGTAGAATAAGAGAAGACAGCACTGCAAAAAGAATGTTTTTGACTTTGAGTCAGCTTCTGAGGCATCCACTTATCAAGCCTTTTCACTGTTCCAATTTGGTTCAAATATGACATAGAGTCACTGACATTGAGTTCTTTGGCAACTTCTCGAGTAGTTCAGTGACCCTGAACTACAGTTGCTCATTGTCAGCTTCTGATGGCCAGCCACTATCCTCCTCATCTTCAAGACTCGTCTCATTTGCAAAACTTCTTGAATCACCACTGCGCAGTAAGTTCATTCGCAGTTCCTGGGCCAAATGCATTGTTGATGTTGCAAATTGTCTCTGTTGCTTTACAACCCATTTTGAACTCAAGAAAATTTGTCAAATTTGCGTTTTGTCTAACCTCATTTCCGTAGTCTAAAATAAACATAAAATAAACAGTAAGTAATTAGCAAAGACATAAATCAAGAAATGCTCATTAAATTATGTACAACATAACATTTACTCAAAAATGCATTCCAATATCAAATGGCAAATTTCAGCAATGCAAAACTGCAATTACTTTTGCAGCAACCTAATATATGAGATGGGCATCCATGGATTTTGGTATCCTTGTGATTCCTGGAGTCAATCCCCCATGGATACTAAGGGATGATTGTATATATTAGTAGGCTGGCTCTATAAGGCCGTAACTAGGCCACTTTAATAATGGACCAGACAAGAAATTCCTTTTTTAAGTTCCAAAATTCATGATGGTTTATTTTCTCTACATCACATCTTCCTAATAATAGAAAAAGCAGCCAAGATTTATGTAGCTCCTACTATAGCTTAAAACTGCATGATGTTGCCTCCACTGCCTCCTTCTATGTAGCTAGGCAGTGTTTTGCCCTTACATGTAAGTAACTCATTCTATCGTCACAAAAGTCCCGTAAAACATAGGTATTTATGTGTGAGTGTGTGTGTGTGTGTGTGTGTCTAAAAGAGTAACTTCACAGAAAGTTGCTAAATAACTTGCTCAAGGTTAAACAACTAGTAAATGTCCCCAATGGGATTCAGACCCATGCATTTGTACATATCCTTTGTTTGAGAGAAATGGAGGAGTGAGGATAAATACACCTATGGGACAGGATTTCCAAATTTCAGTTTATTTCAGCAGACATTTGGGAAAGAGGTGACTGTGTATCAGCCCAGACAAGTTAGAATAGTCCTCTTCTCCGAATATCAAATAATAGTTTACTCTGTTTTATGTGACCTAAAGGATATAAGACCTAATTATTATCTCAGTCTCCTAAACACCACCCAGTGCCCCTAAGGATCTGACCACCTAGCTGTTGCCAGAGGGAAAGTAACACCCCTTACTTCCTTCAGGTCACACTGACCTTGCAGGACATCCACAGAGACTGGCTTTGCTTTTGAAGAGGCTTCTCAGAATTAATTCACTGCTTCCACTGAGAAGCATAGTAAGCAGTAAAACATTTCATGTGAAAAAGAGATCGTCTTTGAAATTTTTCAGTATTTTTATAGAAAAGATAGTTTGTTTGAGACACCTTTATCAACTAAGTACATTTTATTATCATCATTGCTACTAGCCTCTAATCTTTTTTTTTTTAGCCTCTAATCTTTAATACATTCACTGAGAGCTGTTAGCCAGCAGTCATACATTATCATTTTTAATGTGTTTATATTTACTTCTTTGTGCCTAAGGCTAATTTTTTAAATTATATTATCATCATTATTAGCAAATATCTAGTGAGGATAGTTAACTATCAGTTAGAAACTGAAATCCTAAGACAGGAAGAGTCCAAAAGATCAACCCTCTAACAAATGAGGGGCTGTAAGATCAGCCATCTGGAGAGTGTGCCTCTGGATCTGTGCCTCAGTGGAACAGAAGAAATGCTTAAGGGGTTGAGGATTCCTTGGCTGGTTAACTGGACCAGGAGGCTCAGTTATCTCATGAGGCCTACAGGTGCCTCGTGATACCAGGATCTGTGCATACAGTACAGAGCCCAGCAAGGGAAAGTTCCTGGAAATGAGAGCCCTTCACTTCCTAGGGCATCTCTCCCGAGGTGTTAATGTTTAGGTTAGCTAGTTTTATCTGTGAACAGCATATTCAAACAAATTCAGAATTGATTCATTGATTCCTGTCTTAATGTACATGCATGCTGGAGAAAACATCAGTTACATATAAAGAATTACATATGTAAATATATATGGAGGTTGATACACATACACATATAAGATATTAATATTGGGGTAGAAATAACTGGTTTTCTACAGAGTTCTTTCTGAGAATTTGGTTATATGAAATAACATATGTAAACCTATATATTTAATTCTTGCACTTCTAAACTGAAGTTCTAAAATATGTGATAGAACAGACCTTGCAGTCTATCAAATATGGCAGCTATGTTTTCAAAACAAGTACTTCCTCCCCAAGTTAATAATCAGGTTTGAGTTTTAATAAGTGATTGTAACTTTTTAGCAGAGAAAAGGCATTGGTCAACAAAGTGTATGGTGATATTTTCTTTTCCATCTCTTACCTTTGTAATGAGGCGTTTTCTTAAGTCGTTTTCTGCCGTTTAAAATGATAGTGTTCGTGTTCTAACAATAATTGTAGAGGTTTGAATTATTATAAACCTTGAATATCAATTCCTCCCCTTCTGTGACAGTTCTCCCGCTAGGGAAGTCAGGCTTGCAAGGTCTAATTACTGCAGCGTTTTGATATCCCCAGCCACAATATTGGCAGGAATTTAAGCCATGGTAGAATTCATCGGTGACACCGTTGTAACTAAAAAGCACAGAATCTGTTTTCAAGCTTGTTCAGGATGGAAAAAAAAGTATCAGATGATGTCAAATAGTCTTGCTGTAAGTTCAGAAGTGCCTTGGACGATTCTAATGTGAAATGCTAATTATTTGCAATAGGATGTAAATAAGATGGCACCAAGTCTTATTTGCAGTGACTAATGAAAGCTGTTGTACTGTAATCAGTGACATACAGAGCAACAGGGCACTTCATTAGGAAAACCGTAGTTGACAAGCAGTTAATGCATGCCAGTCTGAACCTTTCCTCTTGCTTCTGTTTGCTTCTATTATTTCTTCTCGTTTATAATAATAAGTCCCATATGGAAAACGTATAACAAGGATAAGATGAAACTAGCAGCTAAATTTTGCCAAGCTAGACCAAATATCTGCAGGCTGTAAGTCTCCTTTAGCTTTTCTTTGCCTATGAGAAACAGCTGCCCTATTAGGCTGACTGAAAATACAGCGGTTTTCTAGTCAGCAAATTGCCAGTGTGAGAATTTTTCATGTTATCTCTCCAGACTTAAGCAGAACTTAACTATGCTACAGATTATTTTATTTTCTAGATATGTATTACATTTCGAAGTTTAACCACATTTTCACTTCTCATACGTTGGCAGCAGGACACTTTTAACAAATAAAAATGAAAATTGCTTGATATACTGCTCTCTTCACTGTGCTGTCCAGTACACCCCTTAGTATATAAAGAAAAGTTGAAACTCTGGAATAGTTCTTCTGCCTGGGTTGCATTTTCATCACAGCAACAGTAGTATAGAATACTCTTTCAATACTTGTATAGCCAAATTTCTAACATAAAATTATTTAGAAAAAAAGTTGTCTTATTCCCCACAGTTGGAAAAATTAGGAAGGTGACTACTTTTCTGTGTCATTTTTAGACCTAATTCTTTCACTGATTCTCCATGACTACCATAAAGGAAAGCCAGCTCATTGGTCAGCATTTTATGGTCCCTCTCTTTTTTAAAAAGATTTTAAGGTACCTTTTCTATTTAAAGTATGAAGAAGTAACTGAAAAGTCAGTACTGTGATTTATTTCTGAGCTTCCTGACAGCCACATGTAAGAAAGGAAGCAGAGTCAGTTCTAGACTACCAAAACTTGAGCTGAATTCTCTGGGCAAGAGCATGTTTGAATCTAGATTCAAGGAAACAAAACCCAGGAAATGCCAAGAGTCTGAGGCAAGTTGAGAGTTTAATTTACTCTGTATTCCCCTTTAGTTAAAATGCCATGAATTAGCCATACTGAGCTCTTTCCTTCCATCTGAAAGTGTCTTAAGTCCTTTAGACAATTTTGAGCTCCTAAGCTAGTATAAAATAAGAAGCGGTAGTGCATGCAAGGGATTTTCCCCCTGTGTTGTCTAGGATTGACATATAAAACACAGATGGTCAGTTAAATTTAAATTCTAGTAAACAGTGAATCCTTTTTTTAATATCAGTAGGTCCTATAAATATTTTAAAAATATAAATATACCCTTATATTTTTGAGATATACTAACAATAAAAACAGTATTCATGGTTTATCTGAAACAATTGTTAATCTGTAATTCAAATTCTTGCTTTGGTAAGTCTGGCAACCCTACCCACAACCTGCAAGTAAGCCTCACAAACCATAATAAGGGATTGTTCCTTCATCACCAAAACTTTCTTTTTTAAATTTTTATTGAAGTACAGTTGATTTACAATGTTGTATTACCTTCAAGTACACAGCAGAGTGACTCAGTTATACATGTACATGTATCTACTCTTTTTTAGATTGTTTTGTCATATAGGCCATTCCAGACTGCTGAGTAGAATTCCTTGTGCTATATAGTAAACATCCCTTTTTTCCTTTGTTTTTAACTTTGGTTGAGACATTGATGGCCATTACTAGAAAGACCATTGTTTTTTAACAACGAGAGGCTTTAAAAGGATCTTTAGATCCTACATGATAACCAAACCAAAAAGGAAACTTTTATCAAGAGACCTGGTTATTTCAAGTGAGCTATGAAAGAACACAGACTTATATATATACCTACAGTATGATTAAATTAAGTTTCCAGGTTTTAATAAAATTGCCAGAGAGATTGTGTCTTCTGGGAAGTTGGATGGCTGCATGGCAGGACTGGATGTGGCATTATCTTAGCACTCCTTTACTTCCAGGAACTAGTGGAAATCTGCAGTTTCCAAAACACACTCCTGGAAAGAAGGGTCTCACTGTATATACTGTTCTGTTATCCTTGGGGTTTTAAATTCTGGATGTTATTCTGGAAGTACTTAGACTAACAATCTGAACACTTCACATCAAGGGACTGTTCAAGCATTGGCTTCTCCTTATCCTTGAACACATGTCAGTGTCACTAAGAACACACCTTCATTCTGAGTGCGCAAGAACAGAATAGCATCCGTTAGTCCCTGAATATTATGTTGGAGTGGTCCTTTCACTATAAACTTTAAACTCTGCCTTGCTCTTTCTCTGCATGCAAACTGGAAGTCCATTTCCTGGAAGGGGTATTTATGTGCCGGCATGTGTTTAGAAGGTTCAGCTGCAGAAACCAGAATCCAGTATAAGCAGAAAAGTGTAACAGCATATTAAGTGCATTACAGTATCATTGGGAGAAATGAAGAGACAATCTAGATTGAGATTTCTGAATAGCATCAAAACCAGACCACAGGCCACCAGTGCAGTCACTCCCTCCTCTGTGAGACGAAACTGCCTGCCGAGTGGGGAGCTGCTGCTCTGGAACCTCACTGCCATTCCTGACATGAAGTTCCCATGATCTGGAAGCCCCCATAGCTACTTTCAGCTTCATAACTGTCCAGTGCCCTTGTGGTCTATGCCAGCATAGCAGACACCCAATTTCGTGCCTTTCAGCACCCACCAAGTTAGTGACCAGATCCTTGGAACTCACCAGTGTGTCCAAAGTCACATTTGTGAGCAAAGTTAGCAAAACTGTGGCCTCTACTTTACTTCCACCTTCTTAACCTTGAGTAGTTCAGAGACTGGCCAGACCAAATTACATCCAAGCTGGATGTGATTTTTGAAATGGTTCTTAGTTTTCCAGCCAGTATAACACAGGAAGGCAATGTAGTAGGTGGTTAAAATGGATGTTGAGTGTCAGTTCTCCATAACCAGGATGCACAACCTTGTTTACAAGTAATCGTCATATCTTAGTAATTAATCTGCCTCCTACAGAAGGGAAAAATCAATAAAGGCCATGTTACAAGGCTCTCAGATGCTTTTTACAAAATGTTTCTGAGGACCTTCTGTAACTTACATCATTAGTATTTTCATCTATAAGATAATATACAATTCTTGAACAGTGACAGTTTTTTTTCCCCCTCTCTGGCCTTAAATTCCTAAGGGCTTTGAACACTAAGGGCTTTGAACACTGACTCTCCAACAGGGATAATGAGATGTCTTACAGACAATGTTTTGACCACAGTTCTATATCAAATGTAAAACCTTCTTTATGTGATTGTATCTTTATTCAGAAACATTTGCCTTGCTTTTGTTGTCAAGTGAAATCTGACTCCTGAAAGGACAGCAACTGCCAGTGCCTTTCTAGCAGTTACTTTGATGGTGCTCAGAAACTGTTTTTCAGAACTAATCTGCCTTGACTGATTCTGCTTTGGTTCCTCCAGACACAAGCAGGTAGCCTGATGGGACTGGCATTCCTTCCCTTTTCACGTACTGTTATGGCTGGGTTGATGACAGTGGGCATACTCAGACCCACCCAGAGGTTCTTCTGTTTATAGCACAGTCTTCTTTTTTCTGTTTTTGCCATTATGTTTTCAAATGGACCCAAAGAGAAAAGGCAATGGTGAGAGGGAAATAGGATAGAATTAGTGATGGTCCAGAAACACTTAGGGCTGTTTTTTCCTCAGGATCTTTATTCTGTAGGAAATAGACAAACCCACATCATTGATTCACTTCATTCTTACACAGTCGTGGATATGTTGACAAATAACTTTAAAGAACCACGAGTTTAGTTTGAGTACTAAAGTATGGTTCCTCCTTTTATATAACTTGAGGAACCACTGTTGTATGAAAATCACAGCAGTAAATACAATAAAATTCATTTTATTTATCAAAGTAATATTTATTACCAAGACATGAAAAATGAAACTGACAAAGTAAGTTATACATTCCTATCAATCTTTTGCAAATTTCATGTATTTATTCAGTAAAAAGGCCTTACTTACAAATTCTATTTGAGCTTTTCTGATTGGTTGTAATTGTTATCCATCCTTTTGGGAAAAAGATGATTTTTTAAAAATAGAACCAAAAAAGAGGTATCATAGTATAAATGTAAAATATAAATCAAAATTCTCAACTTATATAGATGGTTAAAGAGTTATTTATGGAATTTTTCAGTATGAAAATTCAGCCAAGTATACAGTTAGTAAGTTGCATTCTTTTGGATTGCTTTAATAGGATAAAAATTATGGGAATTAAAGCTAAGTTCCTACAATACTTCTTTAATAGCAACCCTATACCCCACCCCACATAAATTCTTCTTAAATTTTCACTTGGGTTTGTTACATATGCTAGTCTGTCAATGAAAATGAGTTATTGGGGCAGATAAATAAATGGCCTTACAATATTTGCTTACTAGCTTAAATAACTGTCTATTACTGTATTCTGCTAAGCTTTGAAAATTCTAGTCATTTTCCTCTCTGTTTGCCTAAAGTCTTTCTCATACATTCAGTTTTATAGATAACAGGCACATACAGAGAAGAATACTTGCAATGGTGATGTATTTTATGGTGTTTTGTTCCTTCAGCCAGCATTTTTGAGCAACCACATATAGAACCTTTGGTGCAAAAGTGGCACAGTGTTACCTGACCTGATTGTACTTCCATGTTTTACAGAAGAAACTACTGACGTTTATATCACATTTTCCACTTTTATTAAATAAGTTATTTCCAGATTTTTATGAAAAAAAATTATTTTTTCAAATAATAAGCCAAAATGGTTTCATTAAATGTTTATAGTTTCTAATATTTCAGACATAATATTTTATTAATTTTTAGACTCTATGTTTTAACTTAATTTTGACTAAGTAAATCATTCCTGTGGTTCAAATTGAGAATTTCTAAAGAAAATACAGTGAGCAGTCCCTCTCCTGCTTGCCCTTCAACCAGGCAGTTTCCTCCTTGCCAGCAAAAATGCATATTGGTTAAGATTAGATTCAAGTACATATAAAAGAAGACTCAAATGTCACTGACTTAAATCCTTCACTTAGAGCTATCTAAAGGTCTGACACCTACACTGAAGTTCCACAGTGTCATCAGGGACTTGGACTCCTGTCTGTTGTTTGCAGCTGTATGACTTTGACCGTCAGTGGTTAGCTCGCATCCACATTGACTGTAGATTTTGGGGGGTGGTGACAAGAACATCGGTAACCAACACATAGAGTTTGCTTGGTGAGTCTTCGTCCTCTTCCCATCTTCTAGAGGACCGCACGGGGTCCAGGATGAGGCATCCCTGTCCCTTTGGCTCAGCTTTGTTGAGTCCGGTGTCTGCTTGTCTGGAGTGCCCGCCTCCTTCACAGGCACTTGCGTCTGGAATCCCAGTCCGTGCATGTGCTTGTGAACGTTGCTGCTGTGCTCTGTGGTCACCCTTCATTCATGGCAGGCCTTCTCACCATTCTGCTTTGCAGGAGCCATTCTTCCAGGTCCAGGTGGGAAGGAATGCGGGTGAGGGACTGGCTCTACCCGTCTTTATGCTCACCGTCTTTACCCTTTGGCTTCTAGTCTCAAGGCTGCTTCCTCGTCTTGTTTGGCTCCTGGAGTGCTAGCTGTCGTTTCTGTTACTCCAGGGAGGAGAGAGAATCAGTAAGAGCGGAAGGTCCTAGCTCTTTATAGAGCTTTCCCCAACATCAAGAAGAGGAGATGCAGAGAAAAGTGCGGATTACAGGGGACTCCTGTGAAAGAAATGCCTATGGTGGATAGGGCATGAGCAGCTGGTGAGAAAGTGTGCCCTAGGTGGACATCAGCAGGGGCGGCAGCAGCCAGAAGCAGGCTTCACTGACAGTATTTCACCTTTTTGTTCAGGAGCAGCCTCTGTTTCTTTCTTTCTTTTTTTTTTTTTTTGGCAAGAACATTTAAGGTTTGCTTTTTTAGCAGGTTATAATTACACAGTACAGTATTGTCAACTGTAGTCACCCTATTATACATTAGATCCTCTGGCCTTACTCATGTTATTACTGAAAGTTTGCCCCCTTTTACCTTCCCCTGTTTCCCCTTCCCATACCTCCCACTACTGGAACCACCTTTCTAATCTCTGTTTCTGAGTTTCATTTTTGTTTTTCTCTTTTTTGGATCCACAGAGAAGTGACTCCATGCAGTACCTTCTGTCTAGTTTATTCTGCTTAGCATAATGCCCTCCAGATTCATCCATGATGTCAGGATGAAATGGAAGGACTTGCTTATTTTTAAGACTGAATAATACTACATTACATATTATATACACATGTATGTATGTGTGTGTGTATATATATATATACACACACACATGCCACATTTTCTTTATCCATTTGTTCATTGATGGACACTTAGGTTATTTCCATACCTTGGCTATTGTGAATAATCCTGTAATGAACATAAGAGTATAAATATCTCCTTGAGATAATAGTTTCATTTCCTTTCTAATCTTTCTGAAAATTAAAAACCAGCTCAAAGGGTTACCGTAGTGGCTTATAGCCTACCAAAAGTATTNTCCATTTGTTCATTGATGGACACTTAGGTTATTTCCATACCTTGGCTATTGTGAATAATCCTGTAATGAACATAAGAGTACAAATATCTCCTTGAGATAATAGTTTCATTTCCTTTCTAATCTTTCTGAAAATTAAAAACCAGCTAAAAGGGTTACCGTAGTGGCTTATAGCCTACCAAAAGTATTTCACAAATAATTACCTTTTTTAAAAAAGATACTACTTTTTCCACCTTTCTCAACATTTCACTATCAAAAATTCTCAGTTACATATACTGTATAGTACTTGCATTAGTGGAAGAGTTTGTTTTAAAGAGATATTATTAGCAGACAGTACCATCTGACTTTTGGAAACTTGCTTATGGTGATCTCCTTCCTTCCTGGTATTATTTTAACAGGCTTATCACATTAAGCTAATCCTATTCAGTAGCTATGAATAGGATTAGATAGTGTGTTTTATTTAGGCCAGGAACACTCTTGTGTTTATAATTTATAATGTTTTTTCCTTGAATAAAACACTATCAATGTTTTTGAAAATTTGGATGATTTGTCAAGTGCTAGACAGATTTGATTTTGAGCTGTTCATGGTAGACTTTAGGACAAGAGGAATTTAGCTGTGTAATTACAAGACTTATCACAGTACCTTCTCTAAAGGTTTAGGATCTTATTAGAGTGGTTTATGTTCAGTGTTATTCTTTTTAAAGGGAGGAAAGTTGAGTGTGAGTTTTTCCTCACCACAGGTGACATAGTGTCAGGAAGGCAGCTAGCAGCATAACCTTGACCTTTAAGCCTGTTTCCTCACTGTAACACTGAAATAGTAACTCCAACCATAAAAGATTGTTTTGAGTCTAAAAATGAATATATAAAGGACCTGGCTAGTACCTGGTACATGCTAGTTCAGTAATTACTGATTTTTCTTTCTTTCTGCTGGTAAATTTCCCTGTTGTGGTTTAGTGATCTCTGTAGCGATGATTAGAGATAAAAAGTACAGTATGATTAGTGACATATAGGATTGCCCATTTTAATAATTGTCTTTTTTTTTAAACACTTGGAATTCAGAAGCTAGCACTTTGGAAGATATATCCTCCTATACATAATTCTCTTGGTTGCTGTAAACTCAGTGGTAGTAATTTTGAGGTGGGTTATGGCTGTAGAGAAAAGTCACCAATGTTTCTGTTGCATGGGTAACGGAAAGTGTAATGTAGTCATTACGGGTCTGCCTTATTTGTTTATCTTGGCCGTTCTGGATGTTCTGTGATGCGTGCGGGCTCTCTCCAGTTGGGGGGCGCTGTGAGCACATGGGCTTAGTGGCTGTGACGCACAGGCTCACAAGCTTAGTTGCCCCGTGGCGTATGGGATCTTCCCCGACCAGGGACTGGATCCACGGCCTCTGGGTTTGCAAGAATCCATAACCCTGAACCACCAGGGACATCTCTCGTTATGGGCTTTGTGAGGGCTCTCTTTTCAGTATATAATGGTCATTCATTACCTAATAGTAAATACATAGCCAAAAAGTAAGACTTCTCCCGAAGCCTTGGCTGGACCAGAAACGCTGGGCTCTTAGATGACAGATTAATGCAGAACTTGGAACTAGACGAAGCAACAGAGACCACAAGTTCTGTCCCAGTGGAACACTGGATGGCGCTGAAGGTGGCTGGCCGACAGACGGCTCCCTCTGGTCAAGTAAGCCCCTGAGAAGCACTTACAGATGCTCTAAGTGCTTACAGCTTAAATCAATGCATATAGATTAAAAACTGACATTTTAAAAACTGTACCAATATATTATGCATTTTTAACATTTGAATGATCATAAGAGTTTTTAATTGTTTCACAAACTCAGAATAGTTCTAAGTATTTTTTTTTCTTATATTATCCCAGCCCTTGTCGGTCTTTTGAATATATTTGTTCTGTGTTTCTGGGTGCATTTTGTGAGAGTACTCCAGTATGCAATTTTTTTAATTAAATTAGAATTTTTTTTTTATTTTACTTTACAATACTGTATTGGTTTCGCCATACATCAACATGAATCCGCCATGGGTATACATGAGTTCCCAATCCTGACTCCCACCTCCCTCCCCATACCATCTCTCTGGGTCATCCCAGTGCACCAGCCCCAAGCATCCTGTATCCTGCATTGAACCTAGACTGG
>SJYX01022883.1:1724-23448 GCA_006410675.1 Oreotragus oreotragus | reverse complement strand
AGGAATCTCCACACTGTTCTCCATAGTGGCTGTACTAGTTTGCATTCCCACCAACAGTGTAAGAGGGTTCCCTTTTCTCCACACCCTCTCCAGGATTTATTGCTTATAGACTTTTGGATCGCAGCCATTCTGACTGGTGTGAAATGGTACCTCGTTGTGATCTTGATTTGCATTTCTCTAATAATGAGTGATGTTGAGCATCTTTTCATGTGTTTGTTAGCCATCCATATGTCTTCTTTGGAGAAATGTCTATTTAGTTCTTTGGCCCATTTTTTGATTGGTTCATTTATTTTTCTGGATTTGAGCTGCAGGAGCTGCTTGTATATTTTTGAGATTAGTTGTTTGTCAGTTGCTTCATTTGCTATTCTTTTCTCCCATTCAGAAGGCTGTCTTTTCACCTTGCTTATAGTTTCGTTTGTAATAGACACCCATGTCTCTGTAGTTACAATCATCACAAAGGAGAGATGAGATAATAATTTGAGTCAAGTATCCCCCTGTTGGGCTTCCCTGGTAGCTCAGCTGGTGAAAAATCTGCCTGCAATGCAGGAGACCCCAATTTGATTCCTGAGTCGGGAAGATGCTCTGGAGAAGGGATAGGCTATGCACTCCAGTATTCCTGGGCTTCCCTCGTGGCTCAGACGATAAAGAATCCGCTTGCAGTGTGGGATACCTGGGTTCAGTCCCTGGGTTGGGAAGATCCTCTGGAGGAGGGCATGCAGCCCACTCCAGTATTCTGCCCTGGAGAATCTCCATGGACAGAGGAGCCTGGTGGGCTACAGTCCAAGGGGTTCCAAAGAGTTGGACACGGCTGAGCGACTAAGCACAGCACAGTACATCCCACTGGTGGTTAGATAGTTCATCTCTTTTAAAACAGAGTTCAATGAGAATGTATTTTATAATGATTGTGTTAGACCCACTTATTTTATGTGTTCAGGAACAAATAGAGGGAATGTAACTTCCAAGATCAGGCTTCAAATTTCGCATCAGCCACTTCTAGTGAAACCTTCTTTGCGTTGTTTAAGCTGTCTTATGTTCAGTATCATTTATAAAATGGAGATAATAATATCTACTTCAGAAGGTCTCTATGAGTACTTGAAGCTATTCATATGTCAAGAGTTTGGTATGCATGTTGCCAGGCAAAGAGCACTTGCCCTTGAGAGGAACCTGTATTTTTGTTGTTGACATCATTTTCATTATTGTCAGTTTTGAATTAACGTTTCTTGGATGTCCAAGTCCAGCATTATTCCCATGAATTTAAGGAAAGTGGAATCATGAATATTCATGCATTTCAATATAAAAATTTTCATCAAGAGAGTAATATGGCTCTAGCCATTGTAACCCACTGCTTGTGGGTTTTCCGTTGAATTACGTATCTGTGCATTGAGATTTTAAAACTAATTGATATTAATATGGCTACTTTACAGTATAGGTTTTAAACACTCTCATCTTTTTGCAAAGGGTAATCTTTAGAGGGGCTCAGTGGTGTCATTATCTTCATGCACACTTTAAAAAATGCTTACGTGGAAGCAAGCACTATATATGCTCACTTATGGTATCTTATTTACTTTTTACAGTAAGTGTGCAGGTGAAGATTATCATTCTCATATTAGATAAAGAAAACATCAGTCTTAGAGAGTCTATAGGATTTATTCAAAGTAATACCTGGTCTTGTATCACCAGGTCACTCTTAATTCCGTTAAACTGCCACTATTTTTCTCAAAGTGCTGTGCTGTGCTGTGTTTAGTCACTCAGCCGTGTCCGACTCCTTGAGACCCCATGGACTGTAGCTCACCAGGCTCCTCTGTCCATGGGATTCTCCAGGCAAGAATACTGGAGTGGGTTGCCATGCCCTTCTCCAGGGGATTTTCCCAACCCAGGGATTGAACCCAGGTCTCCTGCGTTGCTTTGCCATCTGAGCCACCAGGGAAGCCCAAAAGTGCTATAATTGGGACAATCTATGGGAACTTCCTCTCCTCTGTTAACTAGGGAACAGATTTTGTCTCAATCTAAAGAACATTTCACAGTTGGGACGGTACAATGACAGGCTGACTCCCTTAGGACGGGCCGACCTCTTTCCCAGTTTTAAGATTCAGGTGCAGGCAGAAATGTTGTTTGGCAGGAATGCTATGAAAAGTTCAGATCTCTGTGAGCGACTGGGTCTGTATCTAGTGAAGGTCCCCCCGAGTCGCAAGACCGTGCCCTCTGGTGATCGGTGTCCTCACCTCTCTAATCAGACGCTGCGTCGCAGAGGCTTTATCAGTGCTGTCACAGAGCTTCAGACCCTCACAAAGGTAATGCTAGAAGACAGGCGCGTTAAACCAATATTTGATTGCCTACCTTGTGTTGGGAACTTTGCTAAGCAGATAATTTGCGACGTCTTCTGGAGGTGAATTCTGAATAATTTTTTGAGGACAGATAAGTTGATGTGTGCTCATTAACATCTTGGAGAAGGGCACGGCAACCCACTCCAGTATTCTTGCCTGGAGAATCCCATGGACAGAGGAGCTTGCGGGTTACAGTCCACAGGGTCGCAAGAGTCAGATACGACTTAGCGACCAAACCACCTCCACCATTAACATCTAGATAATAGATGGTTATATGATAAGCAGTAACAAATAACGGATGCATGGAAGGAAAGAAGACAACCATACGCCTCATATAGATAGAAAAGTGGGGAAATAGGACCTGCTTCTGGCACATAAACATCTCAACTTATAAGAGGTTTTGGTTAAAAGAAAATTATTTCACGCTGCCCCTCTTCATTTGTCTCCCTGATTTCTTATTGTATTTAAAATGGGAAGGCTCTTTTTTTTTTTGGATGGGTAGAATCCAGAAACACTTTTAGTATAAAATTAAACTGTATATTGTATGCTAGAAAATGGGATTACTTGCTCTGCATACATGAGCCAGCTCCCTGAGAGCCCTCGTCAGCCATCCCATGAAGCTAAGAAAGCTTAGATTTTTTGATACATAAGGTAATAAATTCACCTCCTGTTTAAGTCACTTTAATAAGTAATGTGTCTCTTGAAGTTGGAGCATCCTGATTTGGATGGGCTGAGAGAAGGAGCCCTGTGAAGGTGAAGCTGGGGATATGACGTCTTATTAAAGGAAGAGAAAAGGTAAAGATATAAATACAGAGGTTTAAGATTTTGACATCTTTCTTTTAAGTGAAACTTATTTTTGGTTTACTTTTTGTAAAGGCTTCAACAGTGTCATCAAGGATTTGGACTTCTTCTTTGCTCTCCATGGCTATTTTTTCTTGGGCTCATCAATTCATGCTTGCAAGGTAACTGATATCATAGCCGCACACACCCACCTCCAAAGACAGATGGGTCTAGGGAACAGCTCTCTTCTTTTGAGTCTCTGCTTTCAGGAAGGAAGGCTCCTTGCCAGCAGTTTAGCTGCCGTCTCTGCCACTGAAGAGCCCTCACCCGTAGCCTTCTAGCCACTGCCTGGGGTCCTCCCTTCTTCACGTCTTTACGCTCTTTATTCCATCCCCTGCGGCAGAATGTTTCTACTGAAAACAGAGATTTGATCAGGTCATTCTACACTTAGCGAATGCTGGTGGCTCCCCTTTAGACACTGAAAGGAGTCACCTACTCCCTGCCCTCCCCATCCCAGATCAGCCTGCACAGCACGTACATGATGCCGGTCCTGCATGGAGTCGGGCTGGGCCTTAGTCCTACAGGTGAACACTTTAAGATCATACACTGAATGTGTTTTTAGATTTCTGAAAGCAGGCACCTTCAGGATACAGCAGATGATGTACTGTGTGAAGATAGTCATCAGTATTTGTTAAGCAAATATTTATGGTATACTTCTTATGGGTCAGACACTGTACTTGGAGTATAGGATTGAACAAAACAAACACTGTAATGTTGTCAAGGAGCCTATGATCTAGGAATAAGGACATTAAATTGAGCAAGTATTTGTAAGTCAGTGTGACAGATGTTAGAAAGGTAGACAGTGACAGGACACTTACTAACAGAAGGACAAACCCTACTCTGAACGTGAGCTTCCCCAAAGAAGGCGTTTAAATGAGGCCCGAGTGGGTCCTTGCCAGGTGCAGACGGTGAGGACGGAGGCCAGGCGTGTGGAGAAGCAGAGAGGACAGAAAGAGAGCATGGAGCACAGGAACTGTATGTGAGGAATGAACCTGTGATGTGGGCACATGGATTCAACTGTTGTTCCCTAAGAAATGGAGCAGGGCTTGCTTAGAGAAGAAAGAGAGACTGAGAGAGTGTCGTGCCAGCTACCGCATCAGTCAGCCACTTGCTGCTGCCGGACAGAAGGCTGTTCCGACAGCACAGCCCAAGGCACTGGGCCCTCCACTTAATGTATCCCTGTCTCTCCCTCCATGTGTTCTGTGGTCAGTACCCACAGACAGAACACCTCTGACCAGTGTGGCTTACGTTTACACTGGCTGTCTTCACTACGCCTTTAACTGTCTCCCTTTGCTCTGGCTCTCGAGTTCAGTGTTCCTGTACCTGCTGTGTGTTTCATTGTCCCACAAGAGGAGTTTACAGGACGAGCTAGATACTTAGCAAGTCTACGATATCCTATAGGTCAGAGTCTCTTGCCAGTTGTCCAGGAACCCATCGCCACTGCTTTATGACCCAAAATGTGGTGACTTGTATTTATCTGTTTATCCAACAATTATTTTTTTAGCATTAGATTCATGCCAGTGATACACTGGTCCATGGAAAGAACTTGTGTTTTGCAGTTATTAAAATGTAAAATTCTGACTTTCCTATTCACAAAGTATGTGAACATAGGCCAAAAACTATTCTAACGATCTCTCTGCTTTGATTTCCGTATTTCTAATACGTTTCATGAGTTGTCCTGAGGATTCCATGGCATAAGTCAAGGGCTTAGTAATCATGAGAAATAATATAGGGGTAAGGGCGATGTTGTGTGAGGAGGAAAGGAAGTCTTTGAGGCTGTGGGCAGTGTGGTGCAGAGAGAGGACAGGACGAGCTAGATACTTAGCAAGTCTACGATATCCTATAGGTCAGAGTCTCTTGCCAGTTGTCCAGGAACCCATCGCCACTGCTTTATGACCCAAAATGTGGTGACTTGTATTTATCTGTTTATCCAACAATTATTTTTTTAGCATTAGATTCATGCCAGTGATACACTGGTCCATGGAAAGAACTTGTGTTTTGCAGTTATTAAAATGTAAAATTCTGACTTTCCTATTCACAAAGTATGTGAACATAGGCCAAAAACTATTCTAACGATCTCTCTGCTTTGATTTCCGTATTTCTAATACGTTTCATGAGTTGTCCTGAGGATTCCATGGCATAAGTCAAGGGCTTAGTAATCATGAGAAATAATATAGGGGTAAGGGCGATGTTGTGTGAGGAGGAAAGGAAGTCTTTGAGGCTGTGGGCAGTGTGGTGCAGAGAGAGGGAAGAGCGGACGGTGGATCATGAGGTGAGGCGTGCTGGTAGTTGACCATGGCAACAAAACCGCCCTTGGCTGCTCTCCTCAAGAAGGGCTATGGATAAGAAGACACTCAAAGCTTCAAGGACTGTCCAGTACAAAGGAGTTCTTAAGTTTAGTTGGGCTCTATTGTTAAGAAACAAATCACTGTGCTCACTTAAACTTGGACCTTGGAGAGTGTATTTTATGAGTTCAACCCTGAATTACTTTCACAGTTCAAGAACACTGACAAAGTGACTTAAAAGTGTACAATTATCTAACTATTGCAGAAAGTCAATTTAGGGGTGGAAAGTCTATATTAAAATGGAAAAAAACAGTGCTCACTTGCATGTACTTTAAAGAGCATGTTAAAGCCCCGCTTCTTGGCCAGGGTGCCTTATAGTTGTTCAGTTACATCCTCTGAGCTTTTTGTCTTTTTGACAGAGCAAACTGATTTCAAAGTAGAGCTTTGTTCTCTGTAACTGTGTTGCTTAAAAACTTTCAGGCAAAATTCAGAGCTCAGTGTGAATGCTCTTTTTATTTTAATTATTTTTGTTAATTTGTTCTTTTGAGTAGTTTTTGTGGAGGAAAATTTATTCAAAAAAAGATGTAGTAAACAAGTTTAAGAAATTAAATATAATGATAATAATAGCTAACATTTATTAAGTTCTCAGTTTACAGATCAGGCACTGTGCTAAGATGCATTATCTCATTTAGTAATCACTATTGCGAGATGAGAACCAGCCTTCTCTTCATTTTTCAGATAAAGAATCTAAAACTTAGACTGTCCCACGCTCACGCAACTCAGAAGAGAAAGAGCCAGCATTCGTGTCCCATGTTTCTAGCCATGTTGTTAGTTGAACAAGTTCTTGATTATTCCTTTATCCTTGTTTCTTTAGCAATATTTGGATAAGAATTGAGTTCAAATTCAGTGAAAGTTGAATTCCATACTTTTTTGAGCATCAAATCATCATTTTATTAATATATCCCTAATCTACTTCCTTGTAAATTCCATGCCTTTTTCAAATCGCAGTTTTGATTATCATGTATTATGTCATTTTTTAACTAACTTTAAATGTAGAGAGTACATTTGAAATAACAATAATGACTTTTTTGAAATCTGTAAAAATGTTTGCAGATATTGTAATTTTCTAAGCCCAAATTTTCTACCTTAACTGTCATCCATCTGCTAGTTTTCAAAAAGACCAACTTAATAAAAGTAAATAAGTTAAAACCAACGTTTCTATAAAATTACAGGCTCACTCTGAAATAAAAGTTATTCATTAAAAATATGAAAAACACAAAAGATACGTTCTCATTCAGATACCTTCTCTTTGACAGAGGAGGCAAAAATATACAGTAGAGAAAAGACAGTCTCTTCAACAAGTGGTGCTGGCAAAACTGGTCAGCTCTGTGTACAAGAATGAAACTAGAACACTCTCTAACACTGTTGAAAAAATAAACTCAGAAGGGATTAAAGACCTAAACGTAAGACCAGAAACTATAAAATCTTAGAGGAAAACATAGGCAGAAAACTCTCTGACATAAATCACAGCAAGATCCTCTATGACCCACATTTAGAGTAATAAAAATAAAAACAAAAATAAATGGGACCTAATTAAACTTAAAATCTTTTTCACAGTGAAGGAAACGATAAGCAATAAGCAAGGTGAAAAGACAAGCCTCAGAATGGGAGAAAACAACAGCAAATGAAACAACTAACAAAGAATTAATCTCCAAAATATACAAGCAGCTAACACAGCTCAATACCTGAAAAATAAAAACCCAGTCAAAAAGTGCGCAGAAGAACTAAACAGAGACGTCTTCTCTGTCCAAAGAAGACAGAGAGATGGCTAATAAACACGTGAAAAGATGCCCAGTATCAGTCATTATTAGAGAAACGCAAATCAGAACCACAATGAGGTATCATCTCACACTGGTCAGAATGACCGTCATCAAAAAGTCTGCAAACAATAAATGCTGGAGAGAGTGTGAAGGAAAGGGAACCCTCTTACACTGTTGGTGGGAATGCAAATTGATAAAACCGCTATGGAGAACAGTGTGGCGATTCCTTAAAAAAGCTAGGAATAAAACTCCTGTCCCATTACTGAGCATATACCCTGAGGAAACCAAAATTGAAAAAGACACATGTTCCCCAGTGTTCACTGCAGCACTGTTTACAATAGCTAGAACATGGAAACAACCTGGATGTCAAGTGAATGGATAAGGAAACTGTGGTACATGTGCACAATGGAATATTACTCAGCCATAAAAAGGAATGCATTTGAGTCAGCTCTAATGAGGTGGATGAACCTAGAGACTATTATACAGTGAAGTAACTCAGAAAGAGAAAGACAAAATCATATAGTAACGTATATATATGAAATCTATAAAGATGGCATTGACAATCCTACATGCAGGGCAGCAAACGAGACACAGATATAAAGGACAGACTTTTGGACTCAGTGGGAAAAGAAAAGGGTGAGAGAATAGCACTGAAACATATACATTACTGTATGTAAAATAGATAGCCAGTGTGAGTTTGATGTATGACTCGGCACGCAAAGCCCGTTCTCTGTGACAGCCTGGAGGAATGGGGTGGGGAGGCTGGTGAGAGGGGGTTCAGGATGAAGGGGACACATGTATGCCTGCCTGCCTATGGCTGATTCTTGTTGATGTATGGCAAACACTATCACAGTCAATTCAGCCGCTCAGTCGTGCCTGGCTCTTTGTGACCCCATGGACTGCAGCATGCCAGGCTTCCCTGTCCATCACCAACTCCTGGAGTTTACTCAAACTCATGTCCATTGAATCAGTGATGCCATCCAACCATCTCATCCTCTATCGTCCACGTCTCCTCTGATCTTCAGTCTCTCCCAGCATCAGGGTCTTTTCCAGTGAGTCAGTTCTTCACATCAGGTGGCCAGAGTATTGGGTTTTCAGCTTCAGCATCAGTCCTTCCAATGAATATTCAGGACTGATTTTCTTTATGATTGACTGGTTTGATCTCCTTGCGGTCCAAGGTATCCTCCAATTAAAATAAATAGTTTAAAAAGACTGGTCAACCACTTGTAAAAGAATGAAACTAGATCACTTTCTAACACCACACACGAAAATAAACTCAAAATGGATTAAAGATCTAAACGTAAGACCAGAAACCATTAAACTCCTGGAGGAGAACATAGGCAAAACACCCTCTGACATAAATCACAGCAGGATCCTCTATGATCCACCTCCCAGGATNCTGGAAAATCCCATGGGCGGAGGAGCCCGGTAGGCTATAGTCCGTGGGGTCCCAAAGAGTTGGACATGACTGAGAGACTTCACTTCACTTTTGTTATTACAGTGAGGCAGGGTGACCTGCCCTGGGGAAACTTGCCCCTCTGCCTGAAGAGATTAACACATTCGCTCCCTGAGGCTGGTCATTCCTGGAGATATTTGCAAGCTGATGTTTTCCACCTGGGCTTCCCTCGTGGTTCAGTCAGTAAAGAGCCCACCTGCAATTCAGTACACCCAAGTTCAGTCCGGGTCAGGAAGATCCCCTGGAGAGGCCCACGGAGTACAAGAGTCGCACAGGACAGGGCACACTTGTGCAACAATGACACAGCAGTTCCCCGCTGTCAGTGTCTAATTCACAATCTTGTGGTGACAGCTGGTTCATCTGACTGGTTCATCAGATGAATCTTTCGGGGAGTGCCTTCTATCGGTGCCAGTGTTCCAAATGCTGACATTTATTTTCCTTTGTTCCTGTTTGGAAAGTGTCTGCTTTACATCTGTAGACTTAGAAATATTGGACCTCAAACCTAGAAGGAAGCATCTCAAGGAATTTAGTGCTTTTCAATGAATGGGAAGATGGGAGAATCAGGGCTCATTAAAATTATTTCCTTGGTATGAGGTACACAATCATCTTTATGCAAATAAGGAAAATAAGCAGTGGATGTCATTCTATGTACTCAATTGTTAGAAACCTTGTACTGGGTTGTGAATCATGCTTTAATTGGGGTAAGGAGAAACATGAATGGCTTGAAAATGACCTCCAAGACATATTTCTCGCTTCAGAACCTTTATATGTTTATACTCTTTTAATCCATATAACAACCCTCTGCTGCTGCTGAGTCGCTTCAGTTGTGTCCAACTCTGTGCAACCCCATAGACGGCAGCCCACCAGGCTCCGCCGTCCCTGATATTCTCCAGGCAAGAACACTGGAGTGGGGTGCCATTTCCTTCTCCAATGCATGAAAGTGAAAAGTGAAAGTGAAGTCGCTCAGTTGTGTCCGACTCTTCGAGATCCCATGGACTGCAGCCTACCAGGCTCCTCCGTCCATGGGATTTTCCCGGCAAGAGTACTGGAGTGGGGTGCCATTGCCTTCTCCAAACAACCCTCTAAGTATGTACTATTATACCTATTTACAACTACAGAAACTGAAGTATGGAGAGGTTAGGTTACCTGCCCAAAGTCATGCAAATAACTCAGCTGGGATTTGAACCCAGGAAGCTCGACTCCAGAATCCATGCTTTTAACCATGTCCTAGACTAGCTTTTCTACAAGACATTTAACAAAATCTTTCTTGATGTCATTTTGTGAACAAAATAGAAAGCCATTGTCTGAATGATAGTGTACTCTGGTGGATTTATAACTGCTTAAATGCCTGTACCAACGTGTGCTGTGCTTAGTTGCTCAGCCATGTCTGACTCTTTGAGACCCTATGGACTATAGCCTGTCAGGCACCTCGATCTGTGTACCTGGCCAGTATTAACTTAAAGTCAAGCTCCAGGACTCTGCAACGACTTGTTGAGAACATTGGTTACCATGTCTTTAAATTTATGGATGATATAAAACTGATAATAATGAAAACATAGGAAAATACAGTTAATATAAATCTTGATATCAAGGCCGTGTCCCATACCATATACATTAGAATCTCTGACCACAACCCAGGTATCAGTATTTTTAAAGCTCCCAAGGTGACTCTATAACAATGTGCAGACTACTTAGAACCATTATTTGAGAAAGATGAACCAACTCCAACATGATCAATTTCAACTACAGTACATGGGAAAGGGAGTGAAAAAAGATGTAGGAGATGTAAACTCATATAAAAGTCAAAACCATGACATGATTACCCCCACCCCAATCTTAATGGTATCTTTGGTGGGACTAGAAGAACTAGAGTATTTATAACAATGAAGTTTGCTCAGCTGGCCAGAGCATGCCTGGAGTTTGAGAGAAATGCAAAGAGTTTAGGTGCTTTCATTTGAGAGGGACCACCATGGTCAAGGTGCACTGAATACTTTATCAGGGAGAAGAGAGCATTAGAGGATTCACTGTATTACAACACATGAATTATAGTTTTTAAATTAAGCTTTCAGGTAAAATTAAGATCAGTGAAACGGACTTTTCAGGAAGGAAGATTTTCACTTGATATAAAGAACTTTACGTCTAGGTTGTTTCCATGTCCTGGCTATTATAAACAACCTAGATGTCCCTCAGCAGATGAATGGATAAGAAAGCTGTGGTACATATACACGATGGAGTATTACTCAGCCATTAAAAAGAATACATTTGAATCAGTTCTAATGAGGTGGATGAAACTGGAACCGATTATACAGAGTGAAGTAAGCCAGAAAGAAAAACACCGATACAGTATACTAANGTGGTACATATACACAATGGAGTATTACTCAGCCATTAAAAAGAATACATTTGAATCAGTTCTAATGAGGTGGATGAAACTGGAACCGATTATACAGAGTGAAGTAAGCCAGAAAGAAAAACACCAATACAGTATACTAACACATATATATGGAATTTAGAAAGATGGTAATGAGGACCCTGTATGCAAGACAGCAAAAGAGACACAGATGTGTAGAGCGGACTTTTGGACTCTGTGGGAGAGGGAGAGGGTGGGATGATTTGGGAGAATAGCATTGAAATATGTATGCTATCACGTAAGAAACGAATCGCCAGTCTATGTTTGATGCAGGATGCAGGATGCTTAGGGCTGGTGCATCGGGATGACCTGGAGGGTTGATGTGGGGTGGGAGGGGGGAGGGGGGTTCATGTTTGGGAGTTCATGTACACCCGTGGCGGATTCATGTCAATGTATGCCAAAACCAACACAGTACTGTAAAGTAAAATAAAGTAAAAATGAAAATTAAAAAAAAAGATATATGCCCATTTAAAAACATTTTTAATTGGTATTTTGTTTCAAATGGACATAGATCCTGTGTATTTTTTCATAGATTTTATAAGTTTATATATGTCTCAACATAGTTATCTGTAGTTTATGGAAAGAGGTGATTTATTCATTTTTATAGCCATCATAGTTAGTAGTTAAGAAAATCATACATGTCAAAATAGATTTTTTGAAACAATGAACTTTTAGTTTTTGACTGTCCACAATAAATAGAGTCTGCCCTTTTTTTTAAGTCCAGAAGACAGACAGTATATGGGGTGGGGAGAGATTATAAAAGCAATACAGCTTTAAAATATTCAGCAAATGCATTCCAGATATAGGTTAGACTTGTGGGGTACAAATTCGGGAATTCTCAGTAGGCACATGGCACTTAAACAGACTGAATAGCTGACCTCGAAAATAAGTGTGGGCAGAAAGGTAGTGCTCAGGGCCTGAGCCCTGGGACTTGTGTGATAACACTTAAGAGCTCAGAACAGTGAGGAGACACACAGAACACTGAGAGGAAGACCAAGCATTCTGATATCCTGGAAGCCAAGGAAGGCGATCCCAGGTCAAGTGAGTGACACCAAGGCTCACTACCGCGGAGGGAGTCAAGTTAGGTGAGAACTGAGACGGGACCATTGATTTATTTTATTGTGGAGGAGACTCTGCAAAGGGTAGGACAAATACCTGATTGAAACAGGTTCAAAAGGGAATAAGAAGAATTGGAAACTGAGATTATAGATAATTCTTTCAAGGAAATTTGATATAAGAGGAAAGAGAAGAATGAATTGGTAGTTTGAGGAAAAATTGAGGTCCAGGAAAGGGTATTTGTTTGTTTTAAGATGAAAGAGCATTTGTTTGCTAAAGAGAAGAACCCAGGGACGCGGAGAGAAGTTGTTGCTGTAAGAAGATGGTGAGTGGGTCCCTGGAATCTTGTCCTTGAATGAGAGGCTGTGTGGTCTGGGTCAGAGGACGGGGTGGCCCCCTTAGAGCTGGACTGGTTCATGGTAGAGACGGGAGGGGAGGCAGAGTGTGGGAGGGGAAGGATGGCACATTGAAGGGACTTTGTAGTTCTTGCCTCACCAGTTTGTAAGTAATCTTCATTTCTTCTCTTCTAGTGTAAGAATTTTATGGGAAGCTTTTTCTGTATTGTACAGTTTATTTAAACTACTTCCACAGAAATATTCAACCTTGGTATGAAATATATCTTCTGCTCTTGTAACTTATAAACTGTGAGAGATTTAAACTTTCTATAAATACCAGATTTTCTCCTTCAGTCCCTTTGATTCCAATTACGTTTAATATGTTCACCCAATTTTAACCTTCTCAAGCCTTATTCAGCAGTTTTCTTCCTGATATGTTGTAACTGTGAGAAAGTCCATTTTATTTCTCTGAGCTTTCACAGTTAACTTGAGAAAGCCCTGTTTTCCAGATATTTAACTGGTTTCTAAATTTCTTAACGAGGTGCCAACGTACTACATTTAATGTAGCAAGTAATGATTACTGATTGCTGGTCAATCCATATTCTAATTGCCTTTCTCCTCAAGGTATTGCTCTCTTGGGGGAAATTGTCAGCTCTTCAATGTTTTGAGACCAGAAACATTTTAAAATGCATTAAAACCTACACTCAGAGCTTGGTAGAAACACATTCCGCTGGCTCTACTGCTGCTGCTGCTAAGTCACTTCAGTCGTGTCCGACCCTGTGCGACCCCATAGACAGAAGCCCACCAGATTCCCCTGTCCCTGGGATTCTCCAGGCAAGAACACTGGAGTGGGTTGCCATTTCCTTCTCCAATGCATGAAAGTGAAAAGTGAAAGTGAAATCGCTCAGTTGTGTCTGACTCTTTGCGACCCCATGGACTGCAACCCACCAGGCTCCTCCGTCCATGGAATTTTCCAGGCAAGAGTACTGGAGTGGGGTGCCATTGCAGTGGGTTCTAATTACTTTTTTCATGTAATGAATATGATTTCACTTTGTGTTACAGTCTGTTTTCTCAGACAGATGGATATAACCATTTTCTGAAATTATTTCCACAATAACTGCTAACAATAAATTCATAATTACTTCCTTCATTTATCTGTACGTGTCAATTCTACTCAATCAAAATATTCCCATAGAAAATATGTTATTAATATAAAATATTAACAGTTTTGTTGGTAGTTTCAGTTTGAAGAAAGCAATATAATTCTCTTACTGTCCAAAAGTGCTCATATAACTAAATTATCCATAACATCTGAGAATGACTAATAGGTGAGAGAAGACGGAGAAGGAAGAGAGGGTATCTCTCGGGGGCCACTCTGTTTACTGGTGTTAGTTAACAGAGATCTTTCACAGCTAAAGCTTGTTTTAAGAATTCTTGTTTAAAAATCTAGATAACAAAAGAAATAACCTCTTAAAGTGATGATGTGTGGCTTTGGCCAGCTTTGAGTGTCTCTTCATGTGAGGTCTTCTCTTACTTTACAAATCAAAATATCAGAACATTCTTCAAAGTATATTAAGAAAATATATTGACGTAACTTAAGCACCATTATTTGCAGCCAGCTTTCAGTTCCACAGTTTGTATTCTACTCATGTTCTTAATGACTCTCATTTCTTCTTCTCTGTTTGATGTAGTAACTCCTCAACTGAGGCCAAGAAGAGGTGGCTTCATTCCTTTACTGTCGTTCTTTTATTTTATGTATGATTAAGTTTAAGTTTCGGGGAAGGCAATGGCACCCCACCCCAGTACTCTTGCCTGGAGAATCCAATGGACGGAATAGCCTGGTGGGCTGCAGTCCATGGGGTCGCTAACAGTCGGACAGACTGAGCGACTTCACTTTCACTTTTCTCTTTCATGCATTGGAGAAGAAAATGGCAACCCACTCCAGTGTTCTTGCCTGGAGAATCCCAGGGATCGGGGAGCCTGGTGGGCTGCCGTCTATGGGGTCACACAGAGTCAGACACGACTGAAGTGACTTAGCAGCAGCAGCAGCAAGTTTAAGTTTTAAGGTGACTAAGAAATATATATAAGAACTGCATACATACATGTATCTTAAGTGATAGCAATATTAACAGTGAGGACGCTATAAACAGTGTGGTCACTGTTCAGTTCCGTGAAACACAGACTAGAATTGCTGGAGACCTGCCTAGTGACATTAGCACAGAAAGTGTCACATTCTAAGCCTAGAAATAGGGGCTTCGTTTGGGTTTTTTGTGGGATGTTTTGTTTGTTTTTCTCAATTCCTTTTTTAGTTGAAATAAAGTTGATATACAATATCATGTTAGTTTCAGCTGTACTACATAGTGATTTGACATTTGCATACATTGTGAAATGATCACCATGATAAATCTAGTAAAGACTTTGTGAAAGCTGAGTAATTTCATCTACCATAATGTTCCATGTACTCTTCTTCCATGTAATCTTAATTCTCACCTTCCAGTGCACATTGTATACTTTGAAAATTATACGGTTAACCATAGGACTAAAATAAAGAAATGAAATACTAAAATAATTACTTCAGCCATATTTTACTCTTAGTAATTTTCCAGTTTCTTGAAATTGTCTTTAGAGCCACTTTACAAACCCCACAAGAAATCCCATTTACCTCATAGTCTTCCCTCATTGATCAGAAATTTTATAAGTTGCCTTTTTTTATCAAACCTCCCTCCAAAGGGATTCTGTTTGTTTTTTGTTTTTTGTTTTTTTTATTTTCTAAAGCCATATCTACTTTCCAGGGGAAACTTTTCCAGCCACCATTGAAAACAAAGATGCTGCAGGCCCTGAAAGAAATTATAGAAAAATGACAGATTGTTCTGACCAGAATCTACAGGCCATTGGGGATTGAGAATATGAGTTTTCACAGAAACTTTTGAAGGGCTTGTTGTTAATTAGGGTCCTTATAGGTTTAAAATTTCATTGTTGCTCTCTTGTCATGCCAAGAAAGAACTTCTTTTATTTTATAATAAAAATTTTTTTGCCAGTGTGTCTTTGGTGTACAAAATGTGCTGTTTTATTTTTTTTGTTGAAGTGTAATTGACATACAATATTATATTAGTTCCAGATGTACAGCATAATGACTCAGCATTTGTATATACATTGTGAAATGGTCGCCACAATAAGTCTAGTTGCTCTCTGTGCTGTGTTCATTTTTGAATGCACAACCCTGTTTGACACATAATAAGGACCCACTAAATGGTGGTAGAATTTTTAAGTATTTCTTGGAAAGACAAATTGTCTTTATTATTTCAGGCTTCTCTTATCTTACCAATACATTGATCACACATTCATCCTTTTATTCTTTCTACCCTTTTTGAGAACTGAAGGTGCAGGTGTAAAACAATAGACAAAACTCAACTTCTCTTGGAGTATACATTCTGTAGAAGAGAGAAGATAATAAACTAAATGAATAAAATACCTAGTGTGTTAGATGGTTAAGTGTGCTACGAAAAAAAACAATATAGCAAACTTTTTCTTCCGGGTGAGAGTGGAGCTGGCGGCCGGTCATCATCCCTGCCGGAGAAAATAGAATGCCGCATAAAACATACAGATCATCCAAGAGATAGAGAAGCAGTGAGTTCAGAGGAACGATCCCTGGAGAGAAGCTGGCTTCTCACTAATGCCTGCTCCTGTGCCATGAGACCTGTGCTGCTGAGGCTCGAGGCCGGGGCTCACAGGGGCCCCAGGAAGAGGGTGGCTGCTTCAGAGCAGCGGAACCAGCCACGCTCCGACACTTGTGTATGGCTGGGCTGGCAGAAACGAGCCTGATAGGGCCTCAACACAGAGTCAGTTTCCCTCTGTGATGCTTACTACTGTATCCCGAAGGTGTGGGAAGTCAGGAATGGCAGTAGACTCAAAGTCTAAGCAGAAAATGTCTTTTTGAGGAAATCACAGCCTGTCAGGCAAGCATTTAGAAACTCTTGAGGGCAATGCCCTAGGAATTGGGGCAAGTCAGAGTAGACTGAGACTTACTAAAACTGTAGCTTAGACTGGGGTCAGCTCAGTCCCTGATTGAGTGAATCCAAAGATAGACACTCACTCACCCTTACTAGGAGATGAGAGTATGAACCCTCAGGGAGAACCATTATCCGGGCACAAGTATATACAGGAGTTGGAGCAAACTCCAGGAGACGAAGGACAGGGAAGCCTGGTGTGCTGCACTCCATGGGGTAGCAAAGACTTCAGTGCTTGAACAACAAATAAGCATATACTTCATGTCTAGATTGCAATGAAACATTTCCATGTATGTCAAGAGATAGGACATATGAACACACGTACACGAGAGATATACACAGATGATCCAGACATCAAACTTGTTAGATGTTAGACAAGGACTTTAAATGAGATTGAAATATTCAATCTCAATAAATATTCAATAAAATAAAAAAATAAAATAGTTAAGAACTAAGAGTGTTTTACTGGAGAATGCAGTTCAGTTGCTCAGTTGTGTCTATGACTGTTTGCAACCCCATGGACTGCAGCGCACCAGGCCTCCCTGTCCATCACCAACTCCTGGAGTTTACTCAAATTCATGTCCATCGAGTCGGTGATGCTATCCAACCATCTCATCCTCTCGTCCCCTTCTCCTGCCTTCAGTCTTTCTCAACATCAGGGTCTTTTCAAATGAGTAAGTTCTTCGCATCAGGTGGCCAAAGTATTGGAATTTCAGCTTCAGCATCAGTCCTTCCAATGAATATTCAGGATTGCTTTCCTTTAGGATAGACTGTTTGGCTCTCCTTGCAGTCCAAGGGACTCTCAAGAGTCTTCTCCAGCACCACAGTTCAAAAGCATCAGTTCTTCGGCACTCAGCTTTCTTCACAGTCCAACTCTCACATCCATACATGACCACTGGAAAAACCATAGCCTTGACTAGAGGGACCTTTGTTGGCAAAGTAATGTCTCTGTTTTTGAATATGCTATCTAGCTTGGTCATAACTTTTCTTCCAAGGAGTAAGCATCTTTTAATTTCATGGCTGCAGTCACCATCTGCAGTGATTTTGGAGCCCAAAAAAAAAAACAGTCTGACACAGTTTCCCCATCTATTTCCCATGAAGTAATGGGACCAGATGCCACGATCTTCGTTTTCTCAATGTTGAGCTTTAAGCCAACTTTTTCACTCTCCTCTTTAACTTTCATCAAGAGACTTTTTAGTTCCTCCTCACTTTCTGCCATCAGTTCAGTTCAGTTGCTCAGTCATTTCCGATTCTTTGCAACTCCGTGAATCGCAGCACGCCAGGCCTCCCTGTTCATCACCGTCTCTCTCAGACTCACATCCATCGAGTCAGTGATGCCATCCAGCCATCTCATCCTCTGTCATCCCCTTCTCCTCCTGCCCCCAATCCCTCCTAGCATCAGAGTCTTTTCCAATGAGTCAACTCTTCTCATGAGGTGGCCAAAGTACTGGAGTTTCAGTTTTAGCATCATTCCCTACAAAGAAATCCCAGGGCTGATCTCCTTCAGAATGGACTGGTTGGATCTCCTTGCAGTCCAAGGGGCTCTCAAGAGTCTTCCCCAACACCACAGTTCAAGAGCGTCAATTCTTCGGAGCTCAGCTTTCTTCACAGTCCAACTCTCACATCCATACATGACCACTGGAAAACCTTGACTAGACGGACCTTTGTTGGCAAAGTAATATCTCTGCTTTTTAGTGTGCTGTCTAGATTGGTCATAACTTCTTCCAAGGAGCAAGCATCTTTTAATTTCATGGCTGCAGTCACCATCTGCAGTGAAAAGAAGTAAATAGAAATTCTAGAGTTGAAAAATACAAAATATGAAAACAAATTGATGGGTAAAATGTGGTTAAAATGTCAGTATAGGTAAAACCCAATTGGTGAACTTCCTAATGACCTGGAAGACAGGTCATTAGAAAATATCCAATCAGAAACACAGAGGGGCAAAAAGGAGAAAAAAATGTAATGAACATGAGATACCCAAATATGTTCACTAGCACTGACCAAAAGTCGTAGATGGTAGGATGCATATGTAACTGAAAGAGTTAAGATTAATTTAACTATATATTTTATTTGACCCATGATTAAATAAAATAGTATTTCAACATGTAATAACATGAAAATGTTCTTATGGATACTTTGCTTTCCTTTACTCATGCAAAGAATGTTTAACCCTTGGCCACATCTCAGTCTAGACTCTCCCTGTGGCTGTGGCTGCCATCTTGGCAGGTCAGGTCTACGTGTGTGTGGTTGGGACCCCAGAAGGAAGAGAGAAAGTAGTTAGAAGGAATATTTTTTAGAAGATTAGGTAGGAAAGAGAATGAATACAGCCAAGTATTGGTAGCTGGAACATGAGGAAGTATATGACGTTAAAGGAAGAAATGAGAGAAGGCCTCTCTAAGGGTGATATTGAGGGATAGACATGGAGATGAAGGTATAGGTGACTTTAGCTTTGGAGGAGACAAGAAGATTGAAGGCAGTGTCCGGAGGTAGTAATATGCCGGCACTTTTAAAAAACATCAAGGAGGGTAGTATGTGATGGAGGGATTAACAGAGATTAGGGGATTAGGTCAGAGAAGCAAAGGGGAGCCAGATCACATAAAGCCTTGATAGACTTCTTAAAGTTTATTTAGAGATAAAGAATACATAGGCATAACTCATTTTATTATGCTTCAAAGACTCTTTGGTGGCTTTAACCCGATTGAAAGTTTGTGGCAACCATGCATAGAACAAATTTCTTGGCACCGTTTTTTCAGTAATATTTGCTTATGTTGTGTCTCTGTGTCACATTTTGCTAATTTTCTCAGTATTTCATACTCTTCATTATTATTATATTTGTTATGGTGATCTGTGATCTTTGATGTTACTGCCACTCGCTGAAGGCTCAGATGATAGTTTCTTAGCAGTGAAGTATTTTTAATTTAAAGTGTGTACATTTTTAAGACATAATGCTGCAAACACTTAATAGACTACAGGATAGTATAAACATAATTTTTATATGCACTGAGAAACCAAAAAATTTGTGTGACAGCCTTTATTGCTTTGCTGCAGTAGTCTGGAAGCAAACCCATACTATTTCCGACACATGCCTTTATCTCTGCCTTTTCATGTTCTCTTTATTCTCTTCATATTATTGAACTACAACAAACAATGCCAGTTATTTCTCCACCAAAAATGAGTTTGTTCAGAATCAATAAGAATTATAATTCAGGATTTGCAACTATGGCAAGCTAGGTGCAAGTTCCCACACAGGAGAGAGAGAAGACTCTTCCAAAGTGGGGAATGGAAGCCGAGAGGGCTGTAGTAAGCAAAGATTTTGCGGGAGGAACTGGGAGTGTGAAGTAACAGTGGCTTTTCATTGGCTCATTTGTGATAGTCCCTTATTATCTGAGTCCTTGCCAGGCAAGAAACGCGGTCTTCTCTTTCTGGCTGTGCTGGGTCTCTGCCGTGGCATGCAGGTTCTTCACTGCCACGCTGGCGTTCTCTGGTTCCGGCCAGCAGGCGCTGCCCCGACTGCGTTGCGCAGGCTCTTTGCTGCCGTACGTGGTCACATTAAACAGCACTGACTCTGGGTACTCAGGCTCAGTACTTGTGGTTCACAGGCTTCGTTGCACTGTGGTCTTTGGGAGCTAAGTTCCAGCACCAGGGACCAAACCCACGTGCCCTGCACTGGCAAGCAGATCCTTAACCACTGGCTGCAGCGTGCCGTGTGCTCTCCTGTCCGGCTCTTTGCAGCCCTTTGGGCTGTAGCCCACTCTGCTGTCCATGGGATTTTTCAGGCAAGAATACTGGAATGGGTTGCCATCTCCTCCTCTCAGGGATCTTCCTCACCCAGAGATCGAAGCTGCATCCCCTGTGTCTCCTGCTTTGCAGCAGGCTCTTTACCCGCTGAGCCATCAGGGAAGCCCTGTCAGCCTCTGGACTACCAAGGATGTTCCAGGAAAGGCGGCCTCTCTGCTTCCTATTGAGCGCTGACATTGTTATGGTGTGAGAACTCCCCCTTTGGCCTCCCAACTCTAGTTTAATTGAGGTTTCTCTGTATTCATTTTTACTGTATTAAGATTGGGCATCTTAAGGCTTAAAAATTGGCTTTGGTTTTTCTTCTGTTGTTAATTGAAAGAATGCTTCCTAAGACTGACTGATTAGTAAACTCACGCAATGCCATCAGAAGTGTGCCCCTAAGCATGCAGCATGAAGAGTCTGGGCAGCTGTGTGTTTGTTTGGAGACTGACCTTCAGAAGCCCCTTTCCCCTCGTCTCTGGGATATGATCACATGTTGTTATTTAGTCACTAATGTGACCCCATGAACTGTAGCCCATCAGACTTCTCTGTTCATGGAATTTCCCTGGCAAGAATACTGGAGTGGGCTGCCATTCTCCAAGAGATTTTCCTGACCTAGGGATTGAATTAACATCTCCTGCTTGATTGGCGAATCCCTTACCACTGAGCCGCCTGGGAAGCCCTCTATTAGCATAGTTTTTTTTTGTTTTTTTTTTTTTTTAAAAAACAACAACTTTTCCACACTGTGAATGTAATACATTATCAAGAAAATCAATACAGTTATTCATTTTCAAATTTCTTATTTTTTTCTATTTTAAAGATTTAAAATAGCCACATTCAATTAGTTAAGCATGCATTTTTTAAATTATAAATAGCTTATTCTTCAGTATATTGTGTATTAGGGGACAGGAAGATCATCTGGTTAAAAAGATAAGGCATTTCTTCACCTGAGAAATGAAGATATTAAAACAAAGAATGCATGAGTATTATATATTGTCTTACTACTCAAAAATGTTTAAAAATGTAATTCCTGTAGTCAAGACGGAAAAATAAATAATGAAAATTCACTTGCTGAAGTTCAAAGAACTAATTATGGTGAAGGAATATACAAATGAGACAAAAGGCTAGGGCTCTTCAGGGATTGATATTAGCTGTAGGCTTACTTAACACTTTTACAAATAATCTGGAGAAAGGCAGTACTTGGCCAAATATCAGAGGTTTTAGAGAATGCAAAACTTTGCAGTAGGAAAGAGTCGGTATGCTGGTGAGGGTCCTCAGGGAGGCTCAGGCAGCTCTGTCCATGGGTATGGAGGTCGGTCTGGTTGAGTGTTGAGAAGGGCAAATGCAGCAACCCAGGGCTGGTCAGAGTCCTCTGTGTGTGTGTGTGTGTGTGTGTGTGTGTGTGTGTGTGTGT
>SJYX01022882.1:143724-157388 GCA_006410675.1 Oreotragus oreotragus | reverse complement strand
TGAAACTCCAGTACTTTGGCCACCTCATGCGAAGAGTTGACTCATTGGAAAAGACTGTGATGCTGGGAGGGATTGGGGGCGGGAGTAGAAGGGGATGACCGAGGATGAGATGGCTGGATGACATCATGGACTCGATGCACGTGAGTCTGAGTGAACTCCGGGAGATGGTGATGGACAGGGAGGCCTGGCGTGCTGCGATTCATGGGGTCGCAAAGAGTCGGACACAACTGAGCGACTGAACTGAACTGAACCAAATATACAGTCTATCCACTTGGTGGAAGGAAAGTTTGCTTTGATTTGGAGGTCCATGACTGGGGTGGGGTGTTGGGGAGGGCAGAGCCCTGTCCAAAGGCCACCTCCCCCATCTGACAACCAGGGGACAAAGCTTTTGTAGGTTGAGGGAGGGGGCTACATGGAGAAATAGACTTTAAAGGTGTCATTGGTGGCCTAATCAGTGTCATCTTGATTGTTTTCAGTACAGTTAGTCTTTAATTTCTAGGTCAGTTTGTTCCCACTTCCTTGAGACCAAGTCTTGGAACTGGTAGAAGTTTAATATCTACAAGATAGTTCAGATTATGATCCATAGCCCTTGAGAAGGACCTAAGGTCCTTGACTTTGTCTCAGGACTAAACTATTAGTATTTAGTTTCTTTTCTCTGTTTTCCTTTATTTCTGCATTTTCTCAGTTCTCTGATTAAACTGATTCTTGGCTAAAATTGTTTCCACAGACAAAAGGCAGGCAGAGGGCATGACTGAGATGAACCATTGGGTCCTGCTCTGTTTCAAGAGGAGAATGAAAAGGACTTAGAATCTGAGGTTATATTTAAACTTCAACCAGAAAATTTTATCCTTGCCAGTCTCCCAATCGATTTTCTCTGCAATGCTGTTCGTTTTCCTAGAGTTTTAATGAAACTAGTCCACGACTTATTCTTTGTCTCCCATCACCCTTTAGCTTATTCTTTTAAGGCAGAGTGTTAGAAAGCAGCCCCTCATTTAGAAGAGGTGGTATTCCCTTTGCTCTCCACTCATAAGAAGGCCAGCAGGAACTAAAGGAGAGTTGACCTCATATGGTAACAAGGAAGAATATAGAGTGGGAGAACACCCATGAAAAATGAATGAAGTGAAAGGTCTGATGGCCCTTTCTGCCCTGAGAACACATTCTTCCCTTGGAAGCCACACCCATGAAAGTCCATCCTCGGGGGCGAGTCAAGCCACACATTTTCCCTTTTCCTTCTTTCGGTCTCAGATCAGGCAGCTCAGGTGTGTGCCAGGTACCTGCTCCAGATCAGCCCTCCTACGTCTTGTCAGAGAAAAGCTTGTTGTTATCCAACGGAAGCTCATGATTCAGCAGGTACTTGACGTGTGGTTTCCTAGGAAACGGCTGCCAGGCATCTGAACCACTCACTGCCGACTGACCGCATCTCCAGCCACCAAACACTTCCCATAAATGAGCAGTCATCTTCCTCCAAGAGCAGCAGGGTCAGCCTGCCCCCTGGGGCTAATGATGGAATGAAAACCTCAACCAGGCTGATCCCCAACACCCCTCGGCTCTAAGGCGTTTTAGGCATTCATGCTGGGACACAGGTTGGTTTCTGAGCATTATGTTCAAACTAGGTTACTGTGTGGACACAGGCCAGAAATGTCTGTGGCAACCGCAGTGCAAACTTTCTGGCTTTTGGCCACTGGTGATTTCTTCATACTCACTCAAGTGTAAAGGACCAACCAGAGAGCAAGACTTTGCCAGCATCCAAGCCTATACATATCCATCTGTTAGCCAACACTTGGGCCTGGAACTGAGGATATAAAGATGAATAAAATCTGATCCAGAAGACCTCAGTCTGGCAGGAAGATCAGCTTTCTAATCTATTAAGTGTCCCATGGTAGTAAATTCACACAGAAGGGGTATGAACAAAACACCATGAAAGAGAGATTCAATATGAGGGAAGAATTGACTAAGCTTTCCCAAAGGGAGTGGGCCATGCAGAGTTGGGTCTTAAAGGATGAATAGGAGTTTGTCTGGCAGAGAAGGAGAGCAAATCTATTTTGGGCTTAGAGAACTACATGCTTTTTGTTACCACAGTTTGGGAGCCATCATCTACTGTGAAGTTGAACACAATTCATTTTTTTCATCTTTACTCAATTTAAGGGTACAGGTAAATTCAGTTATAGACATTGTTTTGTTATGAAATCACCATGATACAATTTTCAACAGCAGTTTCACTTTTCCACATTAATGTTTCTAGGTGAAAAGAACCCTTCCCACAGATATATAAACTTTGAAATGCCGGTTGGTCTCCTAGTTTCTGCTCCCACTTGCTTCACTGAATAAGAGTTTATCCTAAACTTTTCCTTAGAGATACAATTGTTTCTCTCTCTCTCTCTCTCTCTCTCTCTCTCTGGACTTCTCTAACTGATCCATCAGTAAGGCTGCTCCTCTGAGCCATTCACTGCTGTGAAACAACCTGGACCCAATGTCTTTTTCATAGTCATACCACATTTTACTGTATTTTACTTTAATGTCCTTCACAGAGATTGTGTATTCACAAATTAAAGGTTTGAAGCAACCCTGTACAATCAAGTCAATTGGCACCATTTTCCCAACTCCCATTTTCTCACTTCCTGTCTCTGATTTAACTTACATGCAGAGTACATCACGCGAAATGCTGGGCTGGATGAAGTACAAGCTGGAATCAAGACTGCTGGGAGAAATATCAGTAACCTCAGATATAGAGATGACAACACCCTTATGGCATAAAGTGAAGAGGAACTGAAGAGCCTCTTGATGAAAGTGAAAGAGCAGAGTGGGAAAATCTGGTTTAAAATTCAACATTCAAAATGAAGATCATGGCATCCGGTCCCATCACTTCATGGCAAATAGATGGGGAAACAATGGAAATGGTGACAAATTTTATTTTCTTGGACTCTGAAATCACTGCAGATGGTGACTGCAGCCGTGAAATTAAAAGATGCTTGCTCCTTGATAGAAAATCTATGACCAACCTAGACAGCATATCAAAAAGCAGAGACATTACTTTGCCAACAAATGTCCATCTAATCAAATGGACATTTACCAGTAGTCATGAATGTATATGAGAGTTGGACCATAAAGAAAGCTGAGCACTGAAGAACTGATGTTTTTGAACTGTAGAGTTAGAGAAGGCTCTTGAGAGTCTCTTGGACTGCAAGGAGATCCAACCAGTCAATCCTAAAAGAAATCAGTCCTGAATATTCATTGAAAGGACTGATGCTAAAGCTGAAACTCCAAAACTTTGGCCACATGATATGAAATACTGACTCATTGGAAAAGACCCTGATGCTGGGAAAGATTGAAGGTGGGAGGAGAAGGGGACGACAGAGGATGAGATGGTTGGATGGCATCACCGATTTGATGGGCATGAGTTTGAGTAAGCTCTGGGAGTTGGTGATGGACAGGGAAGCCTGGTGTGCTGCAGTCCATGAAATTGCAAAAAGTCAGGCACAACTGAGGGACTGAACTGAATTGGACTGTCTCTGTGACACATTTTGGTAATTATTGCAAGATTTCAAACATTTTGATTGTTATTAGGTTTGTGTTGGTGATGTGTGATCAGTGAGCTTTGACGTTATTGCAAAAAGGCTGCAGCTTGTTGAAGGCTCAGATGATTGTTAGTACTTTTTAGCAAAAGAACATTCTAAAATTAAGGTAGGAACAGTGATTTTTCAAACATAATGCTATTTTACACTTGCTAGACTGTAGTAGAATGTAAACATAAGTTCTGCACACACTGGAAAATCAGAAAGTTGGTGAGACTTGCTGTATGTTGATTCTTGCTTTATTGTGGTGTTCTGGAACCAAATCCTCAGTATCTTGGAGGGCTGCTTATATGTACTCAAGGGACCCTCGCTTCCTCTGGACAGCTTTCGTCACCACAACTCTGTTCTTGTTCTATTGCCAGCTCCCTTTGGGTGAGTCTTAACCTAGATGAACCTTCCTAGTCACCCATCTTCCCTGTTAATTAAATTTCCATTTCAAATTCTAGGTTTTTTTGGTTTTTTTTTTTCAACATTGGAAAATGGAGCCTGTGGTCTGCAGCCAACACCAGAGGGAGAAAGGCGATGTTTTCCCACATTTGTATCAGTTACACAAAAGTAATTCCCTTCTCCTTCCATGACTCACCTGTTCACCCATTTTAGCGGCATCATAATTACAGGCAGTGGCAGCGATGACAAGGCTGCCTTCTCGTCCTTCACCCCCTGCTTCCACCCCTGGCTCTGCTCATTCCATGACACATTTTGGTAATTATTGCAAGATTTCAAACATTTTGATTGTTATTAGGTTTGTGTTGGTGATGTGTGATCAGTGAGCTTTGACGTTATTGCAAAAAGGCTGCAGCTTGTTGAAGGCTCAGATGATTGTTAGTACTTTTTAGCAAAAGAACATTCTAAAATTAAGGTAGGAACAGTGATTTTTCAAACATAATGCTATTTTACACTTGCTAGACTGTAGTAGAATGTAAACATAAGTTCTGCACACACTGGAAAATCAGAAAGTTGGTGAGACTTGCTGTATGTTGATTCTTGCTTTATTGTGGTGTTCTGGAACCAAATCCTCAGTATCTTGGAGGGCTGCTTATATGTACTCAAGGGACCCTCGCTTCCTCTGGACAGCTTTCGTCACCACAACTCTGTTCTTGTTCTATTGCCAGCTCCCTTTGGGTGAGTCTTAACCTAGATGAACCTTCCTAGCCACCCATCTTCCCTGTTAATTAAATTTCCATTTCAAATTCTAGGTTTTTTTGGTTTTTTTTTTTCAACATTGGAAAATGGAGCCTGTGGTCTGCAGCCAACACCAGAGGGAGAAAGGCGATGTTTTCCCACATTTGTATCAGTTACACAAAAGTAATTCCCTTCTCCTTCCGTGACTCACCTGTTCACCCATTTTAGCGGCATCACAATTACAGGCAGTGGCAGCGATGACAAGGCTGCCTTCTCGTCCTTCACCCCCTGCTTCCACCCCTGGCTCTGCTCATTCCTGCATCCAGTGGAAGGTGCCCAGATGGGCAAGGCCATCACCAAGCTCTGGCGGGCAGCAGGATCAATGCTACCAGAATGTTCATGTTCAAATCATTTATTCTCTCTGGGTGCTAGAGTCTCTGATGGAGCACAGGATCTGCTTATCATGGAAAACTGAGAGTCTGGGATTGGGGGTCTTGTGGGCAATGGTATGTCCTAAGATTGCAGCAGAGTGTGTAAGATCCTAGCCCTTCCCTCAAATAAATGCCATGGAGTCACAAATAATGTCCTTGCTCAACTGAGGGTCCCAAACCCTCTGGCTCCCCTTGCAGGGATATGGGGTCCTCCTGACATTCACAGGGGTGCTTCCCCCACCCCCATGCAACCCACAGCTTTCTCTATGAGTCATCTGCCATTCAAATCCAGACCACACTTTAAGACTAAAAACATAAAAATTAAAAAAAAGCACATCCAAATGTGCTCTTTGCCAAGATGTGAAAATGTAACAGGTGAAACTCAGGGACAGCCCGTTGTGACAGGTGAGATGCATCAGCTCTGTCCCCTCCCCCAGGGCACCTCGGTCCCAGTGCCTTGAGACAAGCCCCAAGACTCCACACACTTTCTTCCAGTCTTGTTTCAACTCTGGGATGCATGACCTGTCTGAACCCATCAGGGCTCTTCCAAGGCACAAATTCTAAAACACATCTTCTTATAACTGTGACTGGCTTGTGTTCACACCAAACTCAGTCTTTTCAGTGAAGCAAGGTATTGCCTTTTAACACAAGTCCCAACACTGGGGAGGCTGGTGATGACCATCCATACATCACTGTTTGCGAATCAGTTCACATGTATGCCTAGGACATCTTATTCTGATCATCCAGAGCACATACAGAACAGAGAAATCTGGTCAATGATTAAATCCTCTGATTTCACTATGTTATGTTAATTCACAAAATCCAACTTTAACGGTGTTCTCTCCTAGAGTTAAGTAGAAAAGATTTAAGTAACTGTCCATTGTTTCGATTTTAAAGGAAGGAGCTTCTGTACAGATGATAGAAAGCCAGCATTGGTTTGGGATGTTGTTTTGGGTGGTTCACATAGAGGCAGGGTGTGAAGATATACAGGTATTGTATAACAGACTAGAAATCCCATTCTGACCAGAGATTTATATGACCAGATTTACTTTTGATATTTTTTTTTTCTTAAACATGCTTTTATCTTACTGTTCTACAGTTCATTTTTTTTTTAATTTTTTTTTTTGTATTTATTTATTTTTTTACACGAATGGAGGATAGTTGCTTTACAATGTTGTGTTAGTGTCAGGCGTACAGCAAAGTGAATCACTTATACATATACATATACATATACATATACATATACATATATCCACTCTTTTTTTAGATTCTTTTCCCCAATAGGCCATTACAGAATGCAAGATTTGCTACTACACCTGATAAAGGAATGGATTGTTTACAACAGGGACCGCTGTGGAATACAAGGATGCTTGCATGGAGTACCTGTCAAGTGTCTGTCCCAGAGACCTGTAACCGGCTTGGAGGGCTGGAAGCCTTGGTAAGGTGAAGTCTCTGCCTCTGCATGCATTCCTTGATCAAGTTTCTCCTGAAAATGCGGGGTAATGAAATGAACTGATTATTTAGGTAATTCCCCAAGGAATGCACTTTGGATGAAGTTCTTCTGAGTGACTGTCTCTGAAGTTAGTTTTGCCTCATTGTGGGAGATTCGACAAAAGACAAAAAAAAAGAAAAACAAGAGAAATGAAAAGAAAAAGAGATGACTGACAGAAAAACAAAGCACACACACGTGCAGGGGAAATAAATCTGAAAATTCAAAAGATTACATTCCTTTCAACTGGGTCTTGAAATATCTTTGACATCTGGCATTGTATTTCCATGCAAATTGATTACCTTGCTGCGATGACCCGAAGCCTAGATAAAGTTCCAATTCCTTTTTGGTCACAAGGAGAAAAAAAAAAAAACAAATTCTTGGACTAGGCTCGACGTACATAATTAGGAAGAAGATAGACCCTCTAAAAAGCTAAATGTGATGTTTATTTTAAAATGTCCTAAGGTTAAGACCTCACCAGCAAGTTTTTATTGCTAAGCGACAGCCTGGAGTGAGAAATGGGGTATTTTAATGGAAATGCTGAGGCACAGTCTTAATTATCAGCTTGCCGCTGAGCAGCGGCATAATGAAGGAATTTTCTTATTTTTGCACAATGAATACTAATTGAAGAGAGAGACAAGAGAATTTGTGCGGCTGCACAGCAGTCCAAGGGTGCCACCTAAAGGAGGAGGGCAAAGCCACACGAGTGGCGTCAGTGGAGGGGACAAGCCGGACAGCCCCTTTTGGACCCTGCAAAGCTGGGTTTCTGCACTTGGATTTTTAACTCAAAAGACAGAATTGAATTCTGCAGTTACTGATATAGTAGGCTATCTGGTGGAGATAAGGCAGGGGCGCAGGTGATACCACTGTCCCCGAAACCCTCCTCCCTAGGATGTAGTTCTCATAGGACAGGCTACAGAGAAGTGCCCCAGAGGGGACGAACGGGGAGGGAGGGTAGGAGGCTAGAGGTGAGTGGGGTACAGGGCAGGGTGGGGATGGCGATGAAGAGAGAAAACCAGCAGAGAGAAGAGGAGTGCCAAGCTTACACTGGGCCAAGTATTCAGCTTTCAGATGTGCAATGCGAAGTTCAGTGTTCACCAGCAGGCTCACTTGTACATATGAGGAGAGTGAAATAGAAAGGTAAAATAAATTGCCCCCCAATGGTACACTTGGCAAGGGACAGAGCAAGCCTGTGTGCTCCCTGGACTGCAGTGTCTCTACAAGTAGGAGGTTGGGAACGGGATAATGTGACATCTATTCCCAGAAGAACTGGTTATCAGGTTTAAATCAGAATCACCTAGAAGATTTAATAGCATTTTTCTCCACCCCATGTAAACCTACCCATTAAACAGACATGGAGAAACACACACACACATATAAACAAGGTCCAGTTAAAATTCTCACTTCACCTACCTTCCTGCCTTTAAAAAGTGATTTCCTGGCACATCAAAAATTCATGCGAGAACAGCAGGGCTGAGAAACCCATTGGGTTTTTCACTTTAACTTTGACAAACTGTCTCAGCAGAATGAGCCCCTTCTCACGAGCCAGAGAAAACCTGGCCCCTGCTGTCCTGTTTCATGGAAATATATGGAAAACAAATGCTACTTGGTGACCAAGGGGGTATTAATAGATGTGAAAAGACGCTGCCTTGAGTGGCCACCCACACCCTGGAGACCTGGTTAACAGCACTGAATGGATGTGGGGTGTGAAGCTAAATATAGCATCTCCAAAGTGCCCGAGGAGCCCCAGGTGGCACACCACAGAGCACGGTGCCGTGAATGGAGGGCATTTTGTACGACCGGAACAGGGGCTGTGAATAATTTTAGTCATTTAAGGCTGAATTGCCACACCGCAGACGCTCACGTGGAGGAAGCCTCTCCTTCTTGGCGGAGATGGTCTAAAATGCTGACTGGCTGGCTTCTCCGGTGCTATCTGGACACTGCCAATCTGGGGGTCTCACTACCGTCTTCCTGCGGCAACAGGGACAGCACTGCCTGCCTGATCGGAGGTCCACGCAAGCCACTCGACTGGAATGTCTCCCGTCGGTTTAGCCCAAGGAAGGAAGGGGTATAGCATCCCCTTCTTACAGGTCGAGGATGGCGGTGATTTGAGGCAAAAGCAAAGTGGTCTGCTTTGAAAATGTCTATTAACCTGAAATAGACTCTTCACAAAGCCTGAGCTTTTTCTTCAAGGACAAAAAAAAAGTTGTTTGGAGATTTTTGCTTTATTTTCTTAAATTTTTAATCAAAATATAGTCGATTCACAATGTGTTAGTTTCAGGTGTATAGCAAAGTGATTCAAATATACACATACAGGCATATTCTTTTTTACGATTTTTTCTGTTATAGGTTATTACAAGATAGTGAGTATAGTTCCCTGTGCCCTTCAGTAAGATGCTTACCTATTTTGTATATAGGAGTATGTATATTTTGATCCTAAACTCCTAATTTCTCTCTCCCTCTTTCCCCTTTGGAAACCCTATGTTTGTTTCCTACGACTGTGAGTCTATTTCTGTTTTGTAACTTATGTTACTGGTACCATTTTTTAGAGCCCACATATAAGCAATATTATATGATATTTGTCTTTCTAGGTCTGACTTACTTCATATGACAATCTCTAAATCCATCCATGTTGCTGAAAATGGTAGTATTTCATTCTTTTTTATGACTGTAGCATTCCATGGTATCAATACACCGCATCTTCTTTATCCATTCAGCTGGTGATGGACGCTTAGGTTGCCCCCATGTCTTGGCTATTGAACACTTGGGTCCATATGTCTTTAAATTACAGACAACTGGAGTGAGACTTTTGTTTCTTCCTCTAATTTTTTTCAGGGGAAACTTTGTCTTTAAAGTTTGTCTCTATCCATGTTACTCAAGTATGATCAACTACGTGCTGCAAAGTGAATCAGAGAGGAGACGGGGAGAGAAAAATTATAGAGTTGGGGAGAATGCTTTTCATCGAAGAGAAAACCTGAGATTCGAGGGGTCAGGTTAAGATCGGGAGACCCAGCTTCCCTTCAGGAGGCTGGCAAGATTCAGGACAGAATTTTCAGAATGCTTACAGGTGTGCTTTGAAAAAAGAGTTTAGTAGGTCAGTGAATTTGAGAGATGCTGGTTTACGCAAAGCTCAAGAGATGACTTTACTGCAGGACTTTTTAGAGTCTTTCATTCTCTAAAGTGTCTGTGACATTCCAGGTGGGGACAGGCTGCCTTCACGTTTGGCTCACCTGCTGCTGCAGTGGTTCTTTGAAAGGCCAGAGAAGGAGGGACTGTTGTGGCTCGACAGGGGCCTGAGGAGCTGCTGATGGGGCTACAGGCCCCCCAAATGCTGAACTACAAAGTGTTTTTTGCAGAAATATTAATGGTACAGCAGAAAGCAAGGGACACAGCAACACAAGTGAAGGATGTCAAGCATCTTCTCCCAACGTGGGTGGTACAGCAAAGGGCAGCTACCTGGCTGCCATGCCCTGGGGAGAAAGCAGGACCCAATGTTTGGAGCTCTTTTTGAGCACCACACTAGCTCTTTTAAAAACTATTATAAGGTATAAACATCAGGGACAGTAAGATATAAAGTTAGTCAATGCTTAGCTTAAAGGAGAAAACAATGGTCCGGGAATGTCTGGACTTCCCATGGCGTGGCCTGTGAAGGAATCACGACAAGGGTTCCTGCGTCCATCTATGCCCCAAGCATCAGCCACAGCCCCGGTAAATAATCCATCTTACGGTAACCTCATGCCCCTGCTTCAGACACCCATAAATACTACTATGACTGATACAATACAGTTGATATGAACATTTTGCCGAATTCACAGAAACCTCTTTGGGCATTTTCTCAGTAAATGGATAAGACAAGCTAGCATTCGGTGTAGGTCCTCAAACTTTCTAAATTTTTGAATAAGCAAGAAAATCACATGGTTCAAAACCCAGAAAATGTCAAAAGATAAAGAAGAAAAACATCGCTCTCTCATCCTTGTCCACTCATCCGCCAAGATCGTGCCCTGCACCTTTGACTAGATGATCCTTTTTCTTAGTTTCTTACATAAACTTCCCAGTGTTTTCCTCAACACATACAAAAGCACATTAAAATGTAGAATTTTATTTCTCCCTTTCTTACAAAATGGGTAGCATAGTTGACATACCATACCTACACCCAATTTTTTAAGCCATATTTCTTCTCTGTTGAAAGAGGTTTGCCCACCCTCACACAGATCCAAAAGCCAAACACTCTTTGAATTGCACACAATTAATAGAGTCATTGGTTTTGTATCACACAACCCACTTGTGTCCCCTCCCCCTCTCTATCAATGCTCATAAAACTCTCCTGGCGGTGTGTGGGACCAAGGCGCATTCATTTCTTTGTGACCTTCATTGCCTCCAAGGGTCAACTACCTCTTTCTGTCTTGGTGGGATGACAAGACATCATCGGAAACCTCAGAAGCTATAGAGGTGCTCACCTTTTAGTTATCAGTTCTACTAGGGCGTGGGTTAATTCTCTAGGTTCAGAGTTAATTCTCTAAACCAATCCAAGTCTCTGTGCTGTTCTTAATCGCTCAGTCGTGTCTGATTCTTTGTGACACCATGGAGTGTAGCCCATCAGGCTCCTCTGTCCATGGGGATTCTCCAGGCAAGAATACCAGAGTGGGTTACTGTTTCCTCCTCCAGGGTATCTTCCCAATCCAGGGATGGAATCCAGGTCTCCTGCATTGCAGGTGGATCCTTTACTGTGTGAGCCACCAGGGAAGCCCAAGAATACTGCAGTGGGTAGCCTATCCCTTCTTTAGGAGATCTTCCCAACCCAAGAATCAAATAGGGGTCTCCACTGTAGGTGGATTGTTTACCAGCTGAGCTACCAGGGAGGCCCACTCTGAGAATACATGATGCCAAACGTTGGTCTGAGCTTGTCATGGCCCCACCTGGACCTCATTCCCTGGCAGATTTCAGACGAACTCACATGCTGTCCCACCTGCATAACACTGAGGTTAGCCCTGATTGGTAGAGAATTCAAGCAGCATTGGCTCAAATCTTGTAGACTGTCAATGTTCCAGGGCCTGCAAGCTTTTGGAAAGTGTTCCTGGGTTCTACGCAGACCCATGTGATTCTGACCCTCAGAATCCCTGGGATTTTGACAAGACATGTGTTTTTTCTAAGCTCCCTGGGTGATTCCAATTAGACTTCAATAAAGAAGATGGTCAGATGGGTCCCCCAATCTTCATGGATATAGGGATCAATGGGAAGGAGACCCTTCTCCAAATTTGCGTATAGTTTGCATGTGAGAAAGTCTTCATTTCTGATTTCATCTGGTTTTCTAGTCTGGATCTGCTGTAGGCAAGGAATTGGTTAGAAACAGAGGAGAATAATTAAAATAATAGAGGGATTCCTGTGTCCTTCTGTGACACTGAAGGAATGAAATAACGATTAAGCCAGCCAACAAAAGTGAATGTGATGCAGCACAATCCTACAATGCCTTAAAATCCAGGAAAAGTTCTTTTTCCTTTCCCCTTGCATTTTATTCACCCTGGAAGTATCTGTAGTGTATAAGGATCATATTAGAAAAACTCACACCATTGGAATTCAACAATAGTTTGGCTTGTCTTGAGGATTTAAATATTAGCAAATACATTCATACCCTTGAGAGTCCCTTAGACTGAAAGGAGATCCAACCATTCAATCCTAAAGGAAATCAGTCCTGAATATTCATTGGAAGGACTGATGCTGAAGCTGAAGTTCCAATACTTTAGCCATCTGATATGAAGAACTGACTCATTAGAAAAGACCCTGATGCTGAGAAAGATTGAAGGCTGGAGGAGAAGGGGACAACAGAGGATGAGATGGTTGGATGGCATCACTGACTCCATGGACATGAGTTTGAGCAATCTCTGGGAGTTGGTGATGAACAGGGAAGCCTGGCTTGCTGCAGTCCATGAGGTCGCAAAGAGTTGGATATGACTGAGCAACTGAACTGAACTGAACTGAAATACATTCATATACCTTTACTTGCTTTATCCTCCCCAATATCTGAAACCTCTTACTATATATCAAGCTAACAGATTTTGAGTAGAGGAGAACTAGAAGGAAGAAGAAATTAGGCAAGTACAATGGAACCAGGAATGAAGGAAGGACATAAAGATGAAAGAACAAAGTTCAACATTCTTAACACAAGTTAGCTCAAAATGTACTTCCCACCTTCTAGAATATTGATTTTATACATTTCCCACATCTCATGATTTGAAATAAGATGAAGTCACCCAGACTCCATTGTGAAATTGAGTCTCTTCAAAATCCCTCTGACCTCAGAGAGGCAAACAGTGAGTAATTCAAAATATTTTTGAATGAAAGTGTCAGTTTAAGATCCTCAGCATAAAACATACCTACAAAGCCTATTTGCAAAGTAAATTTACTCTGGATTCTTGATACCTAGGAAAGTTTTTTCTATTATATTTATTTAAAATTACAACAGTTTACATTAGAAACAAGCTCAAACAATTAAGGTAAAAGATAAATAACTGCATACAGTTTAATTTTACAAAATGCAAACATACATCTTTCATTGTTCTATTATCTGAGTATTAAGCGCCACATAATTGCACAAGGCATTTTCAAATGTCTTAAAGGCTCTAAAATTACTGAGTTGACTTTGGTGAAATAGTCTTTATTTTCTTCCACTATTATACAAATAATTGACCACATAGATTAAATTTAAATCGGCATTGGATATGTCCCCTGCAGAGTTCATTTCTCTTTTGCAGCTGAAGGCTGGTGGGTTGTGATGGTTCAAGCAGCAGAGTCAGGCTTTTGAGGGATACAGAATAGGACTCAAGTTTCCATAATTTAAGATGTTTCAGCAAGGAGAGATCTATAGTACCCTAGGACTGTGGTGACACCACAGAAAGGTTTACCTAAGACGATCCAGCTTCTAGCTGTTCCGAGGTAATTCTAGCAGTGCCCTTTCTTTAAAAATTGATATATAACTGCTTTACAATGTTGTGGCAGTTTCTGCTGTGCAACAAATGGAATCGGCTCTGTGTATACATACACCCCCTCCCTCCC
>SJYX01022882.1:59730-139405 GCA_006410675.1 Oreotragus oreotragus | reverse complement strand
TAAAGGAAATTAGTCCTGAATATTCATTGGAAGGACTGATGCTGAAGCTGAAACTCCAATTCTTTGGCCACCTGATGCAAAGAGCTGACTCACTGGAAAGATCCTGATGCTGGGAAAGATTGAAGGCAAGAAGAGAAGGAGGTGGCAGAGGTGACATAGTCGGATGACATCACCGACTCGATAGACGTGACTTTGAGCAAGCTCCAGGAGTTGATGATGGACAGGAAAGCCTGGTGTGCCGCAGTCCATGGGGTCTCAAAGAGTCAGATACAACTGAGCAACTGAACTGAACTGAGTCTACTTCTAAAGGAAGCTGTCGCTGGTAGCTGCCACGTGATAACCTCCCACTTCTTTCAACATGGGTTTCTGCAGAGCATCTGAAACAAGCTGTCATCTAAGCAAAGTGAAGTTTATTCTAGGTGGTCATAGAGAGAGCACTGCCTTGAGCGCCTCAGCTAGGCCTCACAATGGGGAAGTCATGGGGTAGGTGAGGGGTTTCCTAAGGGGTTTTAGGATCTGGAAGGTTGATGACAAAACAGTTTAGGATCCCTGGGGGCCCAGCAAGGCGAGGGCCTTGAAGAGTCAGGGTTAGTCTTAATTAGTAAACTGTTTGTTTGTTCAGGCATTTATGTTCCAGGAGCAGAAAATTCCTGGAGCAGTTTGATGGTTTTGCCTGCTCCCAAAACTGTTCAACACAAGCACAGAAAACCCTATCAGGGTTGGTATTGTTTCATAAATGTTAAGAAATCATCTTAATTTTAGTTTTTCAGAGGGGTAAATCATATGCAGTGAGGTAAAAAGATAGTTTGTGATCTTGAAACAAACTCTCAGAATTATATGTTCAAGAGTCACAAATCTTAAATTCTGATTCACTCACCTTCAGGGAGGGCTTCCTGATGGTTCAGATGGTAAAGAATCCACCTGCAATGCCGGAGACCAGGGTTCAATCCCTGGGTCAGGAAGATCGCTTGGAGGAGGAAAATGAAACCCACTCCAGTATTCTTGCCTGGAGAATCCCATGGAGGATCCCAGAGGAGCCTGGTGGGCTACAGTCCTTGGAGCTGCAAAGAGCAGGACACGACTGAATGACTCACACTTCACAGTTTCAGCTTCAGGGAACCCCAAATACCTATCACTGTGAACTTCCACACAATATGATGTGGAAACAGAAAACTGTACCCCAGAAGACTAAGAACAGCACTGACATGGCTCACTGAGACAGTGGATCTGAAAGTGTCCCAGGATGAAGCCCTGGGGACCCAGGGAGGAAGGAAGTTTCAACAGGTGGTAGAGATGACCACACAACTGAGCATCCCCCAGACCCCACTGCTAACTCTGTGTTGGGAACTCCCAAAGTGCAGGAGAGCATGGATGAGGAAGCTGGGTTCACTCCAATTTCCTTTAGATTCCAAATGGAATGGGGGTAAATAATAATTAGGTTTTCATGAAAACTAAAGAAAATTAGGTTTTCACACATCTTCTCTTGCGCCCTTGTAGTTGTTGTTTAGTCGCTGAGTCATGGCCAACTTTTTGTGACCCCAAGGACTGCAGCACACCAGGCTTCCCTGTCCTTCACCATCTCCCCAAGTTTGCTCAAACTCAAATCCATTGAATTGGTGATGCCATCCAACCATCTCATCCTCTGTCATCCCCTTCTCCTCCTGTCTTCAATCTTTCCCAGCATCAGAGTCTTCCAGTGAGTTGGGTCTTCATATCAATTAGCCAAGATATTGGAACCTCAGCCTCAGCACCAGTCTTTTCAATGAATATTCAGAGTTGATTTCCTTTAGGATTGACTGGGTTGATCTCCTTGCTATCAAAGGGAGTTTTAAGAATCTTCTCCAACCCCACAGTTTAAAAGCATCAATTCTTCAGTGTTCAGCCTTCTTTATGGTCCAGTTGCCACATCCATACATAACTACTAGAAAAACTATAGCTTTGACTATATGGACTTGTGTCCTGACTTTTGTTAGAATGTGTGTGTGTGTGTGTGTGTGTGTGTGTGTGTGAGAGAGAGAGAGAGAGAGAGAGAGAGATAGAGATCTCAGTTTAGGCTGCCCCAGAAGTGTGCCTTTGAGGAGGATCTGAGTGCAATAATTGACCGGGGAGATGATCCCAGATAGCCTGGGTTAGGAATGAGGATGGAGGAGGGAGAGGCTACAGGCACGGAGCAAGTCACAGGAGTCCTTGTTCGAGGGAGGTTTGCACTTACACGCAAATGAAAACTACAGGAAAAGTACACTTCAAACAGTGTAACTTGAAACAAGCAGGATCTTTTGTGGCAAAGAGAATCACCATTAAATACCACACCTACCCTTTCTTCTCAGCTGGGCTTTGGGAACTGTTTGTGAAAGTTGGGGCTTAGGTCACTTTATTGACTTTCTGAGCTCTCTACTCAGCTGTCAAACTCTGGGCAAGATTTTGGAACCTCTCACTTATTCAGCCCAAAGAGCCTTTGAGGGGTCTCCAACCAATGACTTCTCTTTCCCTCATTCAGCAAGGATGGTGCTTGACCAGATGGATGGCAATGCTTTCTCCCACCTGAATCACCATCAGGTCATCGGCGGGAAGGAATAGCAAACAGTGGGACCCTCTGGACACGGGGGTGAGGGGCTGCCACAAAGTAGAGGGGATACCGGGCAGTGTGATAGGTGGCCTCAGAGTCACTCCCTTGTTTTTCCCCCACCTGGACTTAAGGAAATGTGGGCAATTTGTTGTCCAAAGTCAGGTGTTAGGAAAATGGCAAATTTGTATAGATTGCTGCCTCTGTCGCCAAGAAACTGCCCATGACAAAGGGAAAACTTTCACACTTAGAAAAGGGGCATTTTTCCTCCTTTTCCATCTCCTGTGAAGGGCAAGGCATCTTCACCCTAGTCTAGACATGCTGGGCTTCCTTCCCTTAGAAAAAGCAACACTGGCAAACATAGGCAGGATATAAGTGAATTATAAAGGAAATTAGTCCTGAATATTCATTGGAAGGACTGATGCTGAAGCTGAAACTCCAATTCTTTGGCCACCTGATGCAAAGAGCTGACTCACTGGAAAGATCCTGATGCTGGGAAAGATTGAAGGCAAGAAGAGAAGGAGGTGGCAGAGGTGACATAGTCGGATGACATCACCGACTCGATAGACGTGACTTTGAGCAAGCTCCAGGAGTTGATGATGGACAGGAAAGCCTGGTGTGCCGCAGTCCATGGGGTCTCAAAGAGTCAGATACAACTGAGCAACTGAACTGAACTGAGTCTACTTCTAAAGGAAGCTGTCGCTGGTAGCTGCCACGTGATAACCTCCCACTTCTTTCAACATGGGTTTCTGCAGAGCATCTGAAACAAGCTGTCATCTAAGCAAAGTGAAGTTTATTCTAGGTGGTCATAGAGAGAGCACTGCCTTGAGCGCCTCAGCTAGGCCACACAATGGGGAAGTCATGGGGTAGGTGAGGGGTTTCCTAAGGGGTTTTAGGATCTGGAAGGTTGATGACAAAACAGTTTAGGATCCCTGGGGGCCCAGCAAGGCGAGGGCCTTGAAGAGTCAGGGTTAGTCTTAATTAGTAAACTGTTTGTTTGTTCAGGCATTTATGTTCCAGGAGCAGAAAATTCCTGGAGCAGTTTGATGGTTTTGCCTGCTCCCAAAACTGTTCAACACAAGCACAGAAAACCCTATCAGGGTTGGTATTGTTTCATAAATGTTAAGAAATCATCTTAATTTTAGTTTTTCAGAGGGGTAAATCATATGCAGTGAGGTAAAAAGATAGTTTGTGATCTTGAAACAAACTCTCAGAATTATATGTTCAAGAGTCACAAATCTTAAATTCTGATTCACTCACCTTCAGGGAGGGCTTCCTGATGGTTCAGATGGCAAAGAATCCACCTGCAATGCCGGAGACCAGGGTTCAATCCCTGGGTCAGGAAGATCGCTTGGAGGAGGAAAATGAAACCCACTCCAGTATTCTTGCCTGGAGAATCCCATGGAGGATCCCAGAGGAGCCTGGTGGGCTACAGTCCTCGGAGCTGCAAAGAGCAGGACATGACTGAATGACTCACACTTCACAGTTTCAGCTTCAGGGAACCCCAAATACCTATCACTGTGAACTTCCACACAATATGATGTGGAAACAGAAAACTGTACCCCAGAAGACTAAGAACAGCACTGACATGGCTCACTGAGACAGTGGATCTGAAAGTGTCCCAGGATGAAGCCCTGGGGACCCAGGGAGGAAGGAAGTTTCAACAGGTGGTAGAGATGACCACACAACTGGGCATCCCCCAGACCCCACTGCTAACTCTGTGTTGGGAACTCCCAAAGTGCAGGAGAGCATGGATGAGGAAGCTGGGTTCACTCCAATTTCCTTTAGATTCCAAATGGAATGGGGGTAAATAATAATTAGGTTTTCATGAAAACTAAAGAAAATTAGGTTTTCACACATCTTCTCTTGCGCCCTTGTAGTTGTTGTTTAGTCGCTGAGTCATGGCCAACTTTTTGTGACCCCAAGGACTGCAGCACACCAGGCTTCCCTGTCCTTCACCATCTCCCCAAGTTTGCTCAAACTCAAATCCATTGAATTGGTGATGCCATCCAACCATCTCATCCTCTGTCATCCCCTTCTCCTCCTGTCTTCAATCTTTCCCAGCATCAGAGTCTTCCAGTGAGTTGGGTCTTCATATCAATTAGCCAAGATATTGGAACCTCAGCCTCAGCACCAGTCTTTTCAATGAATATTCAGAGTTGATTTCCTTTAGGATTGACTGGGTTGATCTCCTTGCTATCAAAGGGAGTTTTAAGAATCTTCTCCAACCCCACAGTTTAAAAGCATCAATTCTTCAGTGTTCAGCCTTCTTTATGGTCCAGTTGCCACATCCATACATAACTACTAGAAAAACTATAGCTTTGACTATATGGACTTGTGTCCTGACTTTTGTTAGAATGTGTGTGTGTGTGTGTGTGTGTGTGTGTGTGTGAGAGAGAGAGAGAGAGAGAGAGAGAGATAGAGATCTCAGTTTAGGCTGCCCCAGAAGTGTGCCTTTGAGGAGGATCTGAGTGCAATAATTGACCGGGGAGATGATCCCAGATAGCCTGGGTTAGGAATGAGGATGGAGGAGGGAGAGGCTACAGGCACGGAGCAAGTCACAGGAGTCCTTGTTCGAGGGAGGTTTGCACTTACACGCAAATGAAAACTACAGGAAAAGTACACTTCAAACAGTGTAACTTGAAACAAGCAGGATCTTTTGTGGCAAAGAGAATCACCATTAAATACCACACCTACCCTTTCTTCTCAGCTGGGCTTTGGGAACTGTTTGTGAAAGTTGGGGCTTAGGTCACTTTATTGACTTTCTGAGCTCTCTACTCAGCTGTCAAACTCTGGGCAAGATTTTGGAACCTCTCACTTATTCAGCCCAAAGAGCCTTTGAGGGGTCTCCAACCAATGACTTCTCTTTCCCTCATTCAGCAAGGATGGTGCTTGACCAGATGGATGGCAATGCTTTCTCCCACCTGAATCACCATCAGGTCATCGGCGGGAAGGAATAGCAAACAGTGGGACCCTCTGGACACGGGGGTGAGGGGCTGCCACAAAGTAGAGGGGATACCGGGCAGTGTGATAGGTGGCCTCAGAGTCACTCCCTTGTTTTTCCCCCACCTGGACTTAAGGAAATGTGGGCAATTTGTTGTCCAAAGAGCAGGTGTTAGGAAAATGGCAAATTTGTATAGATTGCTGCCTCTGTCGCCAAGAAACTGCCCATGACAAAGGGAAAACTTTCACACTTAGAAAAGGGGCATTTTTCCTCCTTTTCCATCTCCTGTGAAGGGCAAGGCATCTTCACCCTAGTCTAGACATGCTGGGCTTCCTTCCCTTAGAAAAAGCAACACTGGCAAACATAGGCAGGATATAAGTGAATTCAAAAAAAAAAAAGATGTTCATTTTTTAATAAGCAATGAATTCAGCCCTAACTCATCTTTATTCTGTCAGAATGAAAACTTAGAGACACTAATACTGTCCGATAGCACAGAAATTTGTCTTGAGGGTTTGTAAACAAAACTGCCTGAGCAGGAATGAAAACAGTTCATATGACACAGGCTTGCGTTAAAAAGTGTCTCCTGGCTAGACTCCATTTAATCAGAAAAATAAATCATCTGAAGCTCTCTGAGAAAGACAAACCTCATGCAGGAACTCAGGGAGTTTGGGCTCCTTATTCTTTTGTCAACGGGGGCTATACTTCAAATTTCCAGACCACTCAAGTCAAAGGTAAGATGGGGGGGTCAGCATTTTCTTTTTGTCTGGAATTATTTCTTGCTTGTACTCACTTCTTTTTAGTGTTTCATTTCAAAGCAGTAAATCCTAGATATTTCCATAAGAAAAAAACATGTTTTATTTTCTTAAGCTTTGGACTCATTGAGGGTTGATGGAAAGTAGCAAAGTGCATGGGGTCCGGGAAGAGCAAGGAAAGGGATTCTCCTGCCTCCCACAAGCACTGGTGGATGGAGGTGCAGGCCAAGGACTACAGCGAGGAGATCACAAATATCGTGGCTAGTCCAGATGGAAGCTTGTTCCCCCTGAACTCAACAATTCAGAGGATCCATCCTCCAAGCCTGCCTTTTGCCTCTGGGTGCACGTAGCTGCATGAGTCCTTCTCAGCCAGTGTGAAGGAGGAAAAGGGCTCCCCTTTTGTTTCTCCAAGAGAACAGCAGCATCCTTTCTGCTCACAACCCATTGGACAGAGTTTAGTTGTGTGGCCACAGAACCTTCAAGGGAGGCTGGAGTCCTATCTGCACATTTGACTAAGGAAGGAGCAAATGCATACTGACAAACAACTAGCAGCTTCTGCCTGTTGGAATCTCCTCCTTTTCTGGTAATCTTAACAGTCTATGGAGAAGGCAGGCATAGACAAGAGGTCTCAGTTTTCAAGTAACTGTGATCCCTTGGTAGCAGTTGCCTAGGGCCATTTCATTAGTAACAAAGAGAGTCGATGTGGGTGCTTGGACACTCAGTCGTGTCAGACTCTTTGCGACCCCATGGGCTGTAGGTTGCCAGGCTCTTCTGTCCATGGGATTTTCCAGGCAAGAATACTGGTGCGGGTTGCCATTTCCAGGGGATCATCCTGACTTAGGGACGAAACTTGCATCTCCTGCATTGTAGGCATATTCTTTACCACGTGAGCCACCAGGAAAGCCCCAAAGAAAGTAGGCCTAGTAATAAAGAGAGCTATAATGGATATTGGTAACTGCAATGGATTTGGGCTTGGGGATTGGTGTATTGAAACATTTTGCTTCACATAAAACATCATAAATGTGTCATTTTCTCTATACTAACATTCTCTTACTTTAAATTCCTAACTTTTTTCCCCTTGGTACAATCCATCAATTTCCAAAGAATACAAAAGTCCTTGAACAATGAAGATGATGACTCTCAGAAATACACAATGTTAATCTCCAGCAATATACTTAATTGCAAGTCAGTAGACATTCAAAGCACTCTTTGAAAATGTAATTCATCTGTTACATAAAAACATGAAAATAGAAAGGCCAAACTTTCATCCACAGCAGAGAATGCAGAATAATCTCAAAGATCTGCAGGTGTCTGGCTGTCATCCTAGATGGCCCTGCCTCCTTTTCTATAGTGGCTCCTGGGAGCTTTTCCTAGAAGTGACGAGATTGTCTCAGCCCAGCTTTCCATAAAGCCTCTCTCTGCCAACACATGCATTGTTCCCCCGTATTCTTCTTAGTCAAAGAGAGACCACAGAGCAGGCCCTTTGTGTCTTTTTGTTTTTAAATTTAGAAACAGCTGTGTCCCTCACTGGCTATTATAAAGATGCTATGAGCAACTACTGAGGCACATTAAAAAAGTAAAATCATTGTGCATAGAGAGCTGAGAAATCCAGGTGGTTTCCTTTTATCCAGGTTAATTTCTTCACCCACCCCAATTCCAGCGGCCAAGCTTTGCACCAAGTGGAGGAGTCTGGTCTTAAGACAATCCGGAGTATTTATGTCTTTGAGAGAAATTGCAGACACATAAATCATCTGAAAGTTAACTGCACAAAGCATTTTGTTTATAAATTTCTCCCTTCCTTGGCTTTCTGTCCTTTACTCTTGAGAAACTTTAATTTTCAAAGATTTTATCTTCCTTTATAAGAGTGATTCATTCTCACCGTAGAAGAATAAGATACCACATAAAAGTAGAACAAAGGAAAAAGCTGCCACTCCTTACTTCTACCTGATGATGTCACGCCAAACTCGTGTATTTATTTTTTTCTCATTCTATTAGAAAACAGCATGTTGGAGTAAATATGTCTTTTTCTTTTTTCATTTCACATTTTACCATTGCTTGCATTATTATAATTCCTTTGTAAACATCATTCAAAGTGTTGCCTGAATTTCTCTGGCCCAAGTCATCCATGAATGTCTCTTTTCCATTCCATTCTTGTCAGCATGGCCGCCACTCCATCTGGAACCTTCTCACCCTGTTCCACCTTCCTTTCCACACTGGAGCTGAGTCCAGGCCGAGGGAAGGCCTCTAACCCATTTACTGTTTTATGATTCTCAACAGCAGACAGCACGTAAGAGGGTCATTTTGGTTTCTGATGATTTCTACAGCCCTGCATCAGTCAGTACCTTTGGTCTCGTGATACAAAATTCACTCTGATTAACTTCAGAGTAACAGGGACCGCCACAAACTCCACAGGGACCTGGATAGGAAACGGGACAGGAGTGGAGGACACAGCATGAGCGGTAACCCACAACTGCTGCTCCTGGTCCTGCCTAGAAGCAACCTCTTATGTTTAAAAATCCTAAAGAAGAGTCTAGGACTTCCCTGGTGTTTCAGTGGCTTGGACTTCACCCTCTAATGCAGAGGGTGTGAGTTCCTTGGTCAGAGAACTAAGATCCCACATGCCTTGTGACCAAAAAAACAAAACATAAAACAGAAACAATATTGTAACAAATTCAATAAAGACTTTAAGAACAGTCCACATTAAAAAAAAATCTTGAAAAATAAAAAGAGTCTGATGGGTCAGAAGACAGTGGCCAGCCGCCCTGCAGGGGAAGACGAGGTAGGTAACAGCAGAGGACGCAGAGGTCACACTTCTAGGGAAAGGCAGGAATCTTATGGTCTCCTAAATGGGGAAGGAGTATTTCCCAAATGGCACAGGAAGTGACCTTAGGAACAGGGAGAAATGCTTTGTAGCTAAAAATGGTAGATATCTGTGTGGCCTCTTCCTCCTCCTCCCCATCTATGAGACTGAGCTAAGTCAGAGAAAACCCGTGTCCAGAAGAAGAATCTTCTCTTCATCTCTATTTCTCTATCTTCAGGCTTTGTCCTTGGAGGAAAAGCTATGACAAATCAAGATAAAACAGACACAAGACTTTGCCAACAAAGGTCTATATAGTCAAAACTGTGGTTTTTCCAGCAGTTATCTATGGATGTAAGAGTTGGACCAAAAAGAAGGCTGAGCATTGAAGAATTGATGCTTTCAAACTATGGTGTTGGAGGACTCTTGAGAGTCCTTTGGACTGCAAGGAGATCCAGTTAGTCAATCCAAAAGGAAATCAACCCTGAATATTCATTGGAAGAACTGATGCTGAAGCTGAAACTCCAATACTTTGGCCACCTGATGTGAAGAGCCAACACATTGGAAAAGACCCTGATGCTGGGAAAGATCGAAGGCATGAGAAGGGGACAACAGAGGATGAGATGGTTGGATGGCATCACCAGCTCAATGAACATGGGTTTGAGCAAACTCTGGGAGATGGTAATGGACAGGGAGGCATGGCGTGCTATAGTCCATGGGTCACAAAAAGTCGGACATGACTGAGAGAATGAACAGCAACAAGGCCTTGTTCGCTGTCCTGGTTTCTCCCTGTTCTCACCTGCAGGTGAGTCTGTACCTGTCTCATGCACCACTCGCTGCAGTTCAGGGAAGTCAAGAGAATTTCCTAGACATCACAGGTTATATTCACACGTTCTTTCTGCTTCCTTCCCGACAAGACCCCATTGCTGTGATGCACCTCCCCTTACCCCTCGCCACTCACTCTAGGCTTGTGCACCTCTGCCCATGGGTCTGGGCTTGGCCACTGTGGCCTCCTTGACCTATGAGCTCTGAGGCCAAGCCAGGGGAAGGCTGTCAAGTAGAGATTTGGAGAAGAATTCAGAGGCTCCTCCACCCTTTCGCTTCTGCCCTTTGTCAAAGGAATGATATGTCCTGCAGGAAGGTGCACTTCTGCCCCAGTTCTGGGCTGAGATGGCACAGATGCAGCGAGAGAATCTGCAAAGTCCTGAGATTCTGGTGTGTTGTTGCTGCAGCCAAGAGGCCGCCAAAGTGGACAACGCAGCAGCCTGAGGAAGGCTTTTCTCCTTCAGAAGCAAAATCCTCCCAGGCAGGCGCCCATCACCCCCGTCTCGCCCCCTCCTCCGGGCCCATGACAGCACCAAGCATGGGCTTGGCATCTAATAAACAGCAAAGGCCCAGGAATTCAATGTCTATCTCCCTCCCCCTTCCTCAGCCCCATATTAGGTTCTAAGAAGCAGAACAAAAGTCGAAGGGGAAACATGACTGGGGGAAGACACAGGTGAGATGGCAATACTGCCCACACCGTGAAAGTAAATAATGATACGTGTTATTTTAAATCTGCATCTTCTCAGTGTCTTCATTGTGTGAAAGAAAATGACAGGTCACAGGGCAAGGTCACAATAATCGTAATAACTCAATGCACAGTCTCTCTGTCTTGAAAAGATGTGTCACCAAGGAAGACAGATGCCTGGCCCTCAATAGCTGGATACAGGCGAGGAGGGTGAAGGTCAGAAGTTATGTGTGCTGGTCAGCATGCTTGGGGAAGCTGTCCGAACTGGCCTGAGACAAAACTTTAAAGGTCAGTCCCATTGTCTCTGTGGCGCCTGCTTGCACCTGCCTTTATGACCCTCTGCAGACAAAGCAGGGGCCAGAGACCTTTGGGGAAAGCAGTGCCGAACAGGCCATTTCCTGCTGTGAAATGAAGCCAAGGACTCACTTTTGTTGAATTCATTCCGAAGATGGGACATTCTTCATAGATCTGGTTCCAAAACGTAATCTTCCTCTCTGGAACATTCCAGCAAGTGAATTCTCAGGAACCCTGCCTCCTAGGGAGCTCACCACTTGCTATCTTATTAATACTTTGGAGATTGGAGTTCAAGGTTATTTTTCTCTCCAAGTGGGGAATCTGAGCAATATCACCAGTACATCCTGAAAGAAAGAAAGAAAGAAAACCCAGAAACTAAAACCAGTGTGGAAACCCATGCAACTCAATTCCTAGGGCTCTGTGGAACTCCTTTGTGACGGGGGCATCAAGAGACCATGTTCATGTCCAGTGGAAGGAGTTGGGGTGGGGGCAGAATCATCACTTCACATCCCCAGAGCCCCTAACCTGAAAAAGGCAAATGACAATCAGGGTTCCATGGTGTTCTTAGGGGAACTCTACAGGGCAGCTCAGAACCTTTCATGTTGGCTTGCTTGCACATGTCACCCTCAAGGAGATCCAGCCAGTCCATCCTAAAGGAAATCAACCCTGAATATTCACTGGAAGAACTGATGCTGAAGCTGAAGCTCCAATACTTTGGCCACCTGATATGAAGAGCTGACTCACTGGAAAAGACCCCAGTGCTAGGAAAGACTGAGGGCAAGAGGAAAAGGGGGCAACAGAGGATGAGATGGCTGGATGGCATCACCAACTCCGTGGACATGGGTTTGAGCAAACTCTAGGAGCTGGTGATGGACAGGGAGGCCTGGCGTGTTGTAGTCCATGGGGTCACAAAGAGGGTACCTACCCCTTGAGGGTAGGCCTACCTTCCCTCAAGGAGGTACAACATCCTTCTCTGTGGATCACAAATGTGTTTGCAAGGACAGGTGTAGAAACGTGACTGCAGAGAAGCAGGGGCAGCTGTGTATTATGAGGTCATTGCATGGATTTTGTGAATGGCTAGAGGAATGGTTTCGTTACTTCACCGTTATGCATGTACATGTCGGATGTCACCTATTTTTGCATCCCTGGGGTTTACATGCATGTGATCACTTGATTCCGATCATAGGTGCAGAGATGAATCAAGGAGGGAGCTCCCGCCAGGACATTGAAGGGGAGGCAGGAGGTCAAGGAGGAAGGGGAGCAGCTTGATTAATGCAAATAGTATCTTTCTAACTCTACGTCTACTCCGTGTGTTTACTGTTTGGAAAAAATAACAGGAAAGTGGAACATTAAAAACTTTCTCTTCCTTTATGCTGATACCACGCTGTTTCAAGCTTTTGTGGCAAGCTCGAGATTAAGAAGTGTGAGTCTTCCAATCTTGTTTTCCTTTTGTCTAAGGTTGTTTGGGCAATCTGGGATTTCTGAGATTCTACATGNTCTACGTCTACTCCGTGTGTTTACTGTTTGGAAAAAATAACAGGAAAGTGGAACATTAAAAACTTTCTCTGCCTTTATGCTGATACCACGCTGTTTCAAGCTTTTGTGGCAAGCTCGAGATTAGGAAGTGTGAGTCTTCCAATTTTGTTTTCCTTTTGTCTAAGGTCGTTTGGGCAATCCGGGATTTCTGAGATTCTACATGAATTTTAGGGTGGATTTTTCTATTTCGGCAAAAAACTTAACCAGGAATTTGATGGAGATGACATTCAGTCTGTAGATCTCTTTGGCTATCACTGATAGCTTCAGAATATTGAGGATTCAAATCCATGAGTGTGGATGCCTTTTCATTTACTTGTGTCTCTTAAATATTTTGTAGCAAATTAAATTTCTTAGTCTTCAGTACACAAGTCTTTCACTTTCTTGACTACTCATTCTTAGGTAGTTTATTCTCCTTATTGCTACTATCTGAGAAGGCGATGGCACCTCACTCCAGTACTCTTGCCTGGAAAATCCCACGGATGGAGGAGCCTGGTGGGCTGCAGTCCAGGGGTTTCGAAGAGTCGGACACGACTGAGTGACTTCACTTTCAATTTTCACTTTCGTGCTTTGGAGAAGAAAATGGCAACCCACTCCAGTGTTCTTGCCTGAAGAATCCCAGGGACGGGGGAGCCTGATGGGCTGCCATCTATGGGGTCGCACAGAGTCGGACACGACTGAAGTGACTTAGCAGCAGCAGCAGTGCTACTATAAATGGAATTTATTTTTTAATTTCTTTTGCAGATAGCTCATTCTTAATGTGCAGAAATGCAACTTACTTTTGTGTGTTGATTTTATATCTTGAAATTTTGTGAATTCAATTGTTTGTTCTAACATTTGTGTGTCTGTGTAGTCTTTAGGATTTTCTACATATAAGATTACGTCATCTTCTGAAGCTACTATAAATGGAATTTATTTTTTAATTTCTTTTGCAGATAGCTCATTCTTAATGTGCAGAAATGCAACTTACTTTTGTGTGTTGATTTTATATCTTGAAATTTTGTGAATTCAATTGTTTGTTCTAACATTTGTGTGTCTGTGTAGTCTTTAGGATTTTCTACATATAAGATTACGTCATCTTCTGACAGAGTGATTTTTATTCCTTCCTTTCTGGTGTGCATGACTTTTGCTTCCTTGTCTTGCCTATTGCTTTGGCTAAAGTGAAAGTGAAGTCGCTCAGTCGTGTCCGACTCTTTGCGATCTCTCTCTTTTTTTTTTTTTTGAAGGATTTGAATATTGGTGTTAAATCTTTAAATGCTTGGTAGAAATAATCAATTATAAACCATCTTGATCAGGGTTTTTTCTTGTTGGAAGGTATAATTCCTGACACTGTCACCAGAGCTGTGGTTTAAGTAGGCACTTAATCCCTGTGAGCCTCCATTGTTCAATAAGAGGTTCATTATTTAATAAGCTTAAATAGTGGTTAAAATACTTCTCTTAACTACTTTACACCATGGTCTATTGCTAGATGCCATGAATTAGGTCCAGTTTCTAGATTTGTAAGAATACCTTATAAATATTATTGCAAAGGGGTTTCTGCAACCCTATGTTCAGTCCAAGCCCTCAGCTTTAAGGTCACATTATGATAAAAATTAGGAATTTCTGAGTGGCACTTTACATTTTTCAAGTCTTTTTGTTCATTGCACATCCATTAGCTTATTTAATACCCCAACACATAAGGAAAACTATTATTGAATACTTTCCCTACTGTAGATATTAACATGAAGGCTGAGAATAAATACTATTTAGATGTGGATGAATTCATCATTTTCCATTTTCCTTTAGTAACTTGATCTAGAGATAGAGATTGCTTTTGTATGCCATAGCTGTCCTTCTGGACACAGCTATCTGAAATGTGATGGGCCAGATATTTGCAAATTCCACCCATGCACCTTGAGCAAATATTACTCTAGTCCTGAGAACTGTGACTCCCAGAAATACTGCTGTTGGACCAAAGATGTTTAACATCCCAGAGAAATGCCCCTCACATTGCAGAGCACACCTTTGATTTTCAAGTCCCCAAGGAAGAAACCTTAATGGAGAAAGTCATCTCAAGTTACAAATTTAGCTACTGAAGTAGATGATGGAGAAAATGGATGAGAACCATAGCTAACAAGGCAGACTCTACCCCCTCACAAAGCACTTCACATCTTCTCCCAAATTCAGTGGAACTTTAGTAAAATATCATTCATCCAGATCTCCTAGGAATAAAGTTTAGAATCATAGAAGTTTCCTGCTGCAAGTGACCTCATTAAATGCAACAGCGGAAGAATCTGTGCTTCAAAGAGCTCACAAAGTTCGATATGGTAGATGTGGGATCAGAAGGTAGAACTTCTGACTCACAATATAACACTTGTCATATTGATGTGATTGACACTTGCTCCGGAAGTTTGGTTTGTTGTTCAATCGCTGGCATATCTGCCAACTCTCTGTGACCCCATGGACTGCAGGATACCAGGCTTCCCTGTCCTTCACTGTCTGCCAGAGTTTGCTCAAACTCATGTCCATTGTGTCAGTGATGCTATATAACCATCTCATCCTTTGCTGCTCCCTTTTTCTTTTGCCTTCAATCTTCCCCAAGATGTGTATAAGAGACAGGTGTGGATGCCTTTTCATTTACTTGTGTCTCTTAAATATTTTGTAGCAAATTAAATTTCTTAGTCTTCAGTACACAAGTCTTTCACTTTCTTGACTACTCATTCTTAGGTAGTTTATTCTTATTGCTACTGTCTGAGAAGGCGATGGCACCTCACTCCAGTACTCTTGCCTGGAAAATCCCACGGATGGAGGAGCCTGGTGGGCTGCAGTCCAGGGGTTGCAAAGAGTCGGACACGACTGAGTGACTTCACTTTCAATTTTCACTTTCGTGCTTTGGAGAAGAAAATGGCAACCCACTCCAGTGTTCTTGCCTGGAGAATCCCAGGGATGGGGGAGCCTGGTGGGCTGCCGTCTATGGGGTCACACAGTCGGACACGACTGAAGCGACTTAGCAGCAGCAGCAGTGCTACTATAAATGGAATTTATTTCTTAATTTCTTTTGCAGATAGCTCATTCTTAATGTGCAGAAATGCAACTTACTTTTGTGTGTTGATTTTTATATCTTGAAATTTTGTGAATTCAATTGTTTGTTCTAACATTTGTGTGTCTGTGTAGTCTTTAGGGTTTTCTACATATAAGATTGCATCATCTTCTGACAGAGTGATTTTTATTCCTTCCTTTCTGGTGTGCATGACTTTTGATTCCTTGTCTTGCCTATTGCTTTGGCTAAAGTGAAAGTGAAGTCGCTCAGTCGTGTCCGACTCTTTGCGACCCCATGGACTATAGCCTATCAGGCTCCTCCATCTGTGGGATTTTCCAGGCAAGAGTGCTGGAGTGGATTGCCATTTCCTTCTCTAGGGCATCTTCCCGACCCAGGAATCGAGCCCGGGTCTCCCACATTGCAGACCATCTGAGCCACCAGGGAAGCCAAGCAGACACCCATGTTTTGTCCCTAATCTTAGAGGAAATGCTTTCAGTTTTTCGCTGTTCAGTATGATATTAACTGACAGATTTTCATATACAGTTTCAATTTTATCAAGGTAATTTCCTGCTATTCCTAGTATCTTCAGCATTTTGTCGTTAATAATGAACTTTGTCAAGTGGTTCTTCTGCATCAATTGAGATAACTCTCTGCAGTTATAACTCATCTGCCTCCCTTCTTCAGTCAGTAAATGAGATATATTATATTGATTGACTTTTATGAATTGAGCCATCCTTGAATTTCAGGAATAAATCCCACTTAGTCATGGTACATGTTCATTTTAATATTCAGCTTAATATGCTGTTTAATTCAGGTTAGTAGTATTTTGTTGGGGATCTTTGCATCAATATTCATAAGGAATATCAGTCTGTAGTTTTATTTTAATCTGTCTGGTTTTGGTATCAGGTACTTAGAAAGTGTTCTCTCTCTCTCTCTCTTTTTTTTTTTTTTGAAGGATTTGAATATTGGTGTTAAATCTTTAAATGCTTGGTAGAAATAATCAATTATAAACCATCTTGATCAGGGTTTTTTCTTGTTGGAAGGTATAATTCCTGACACTGTCACCAGAGCTGTGGTTTAAGTAGGCACTTAATCCCTGTGAGCCTCCATTGTTCAATAAGAGGTTCATTATTTAATAAGCTTAAATAGTGGTTAAAATACTTCTCTTAACTACTTTACACCATGGTCTATTGCTAGATGCCATGAATTAGGTCCAGTTTCTAGATTTGTAAGAATACCTTATAAATATTATTGCAAAGGGGTTTCTGCAACCCTATGTTCAGTCCAAGCCCTCAGCTTTAAGGTCACATTATGATAAAAATTAGGAATTTCTGAGTGGCACTTTACATTTTTCAAGTCTTTTTGTTCATTGCACATCCATTAGCTTATTTAATACCCCAACACATAAGGAAAACTATTATTGAATACTTTCCCTACTGTAGATATTAACATGAAGGCTGAGAATAAATACTATTTAGATGTGGATGAATTCATCATTTTCCATTTTCCTTTAGTAACTTGATCTAGAGATAGAGATTGCTTTTGTATGCCATAGCTGTCCTTCTGGACACAGCTATCTGAAATGTGATGGGCCAGATATTTGCAAATTCCACCCATGCACCTTGAGCAAATATCACTCTAGTCCTGAGAACTGTGACTCCCAGAAATACTGCTGTTGGACCAAAGATGTTTAACATCCCAGAGAAATGCCCCTCACATTGCAGAGCACACCTTTGATTTTCAAGTCCCCAAGGAAGAAACCTTAATGGAGAAAGTCATCTCAAGTTACAAATTTAGCTACTGAAGTAGATGATGGAGAAAATGGATGAGAACCATAGCTAACAAGGCAGACTCTACCCCCTCACAAAGCACTTCACATCTTCTCCCAAATTCAGTGGAACTTTAGTAAAATATCATTCATCCAGATCTCCTAGGAATAAAGTTTAGAATCATAGAAGTTTCCTGCTGCAAGTGACCTCATTAAATGCAACAGCGGAAGAATCTGTGCTTCAAAGAGCTCACAAAGTTCGATATGGTAGATGTGGGATCAGAAGGTAGAACTTCTGACTCACAATATAACACTTGTCATATTGATGTGATTGACACTTGCTCCGGAAGTTTGGTTTGTTGTTCAATCGCTGGCATATCTGCCAACTCTCTGTGACCCCATGGACTGCAGGATACCAGGCTTCCCTGTCCTTCACTGTCTGCCAGAGTTTGCTCAAACTCATGTCCATTGTGTCAGTGATGCTATATAACCATCTCATCCTTTGCTGCTCCCTTTTTCTTTTGCCTTCAATCTTCCCCAGCATCAGGATCTTTTCCAATCAGTCAGTGCTTCACATCAGGTGGCCAAAGTATTGGAGCGTCAGCTTCAGCATCAGTTCTTCTAATGAATATTCAGGGTTGATTTTCTTTAGAATTGATTGTTCTGATTGGTTTGATCTCCTTTTTTGGTTTGGTAGGCTCTGAAAGCATCATGTGATGAGCTGGCAGATTCCTGGCCATAAGCCCAAGCTCAGCCTGATAAAGTTCTAAAGAAGCAGCGTCAGCTAACTCATGCTGCTTTGCAAGGCTTCTTATAATTCCATAAAGTTATTAATTCATCTGTGGACTTGATATCAACATTACAAGGAGGCACGAAGCGGACAGTTAAAAGTGGGCAGAATTCTGGGAACAATGGTGGACAGCAAAAAGAAGAAAGAGAAGAGCTGGGAAGACGGACTATCTTAGCTTTTACTCATTTCTCATTTTGAAAGAAGCTGGAACTCTGTATGGCCAACCCAGTTTAAACAAAAAAGGTAAAAGGCCAAAGGTCCATTACCACAGAAACTACCCTTCATCCAACCAGTGTTCTGGGGACAACTTTTTTTCCAATGAAATATTAATTCATTACTTCATTCTCCAGGTTTGTAAATCAATGGCACTGAGACTGTGGTTTCCCCACTTTGTGTGGGCCATCACAGGTGGACGGTATTTTGTGTTCTAGTTTCCGTTGGGTTCCATCTGGCCCAGATGTCTCTTCCAAGGGTTGATGGTTAAAAGAATAAGATCAGTCCCAATAGGTGGCTACTATTTTAATAAATATTTTCCTACTCATAGAACTACTCATCGATGCTTCTCTAACATTGAAAAGAGCTATTTACATTTTTAAATGCCGCATTTTGAATTAGGTTATAGAAGAAATAATTCGTTGACCAATTTTCCATTTGCCGTTGGTTATTTGACTGCTAATTTGATTGTAAAACGGTTTTTATGTTGTGATTGTTGTTTAGACGAAACTAGGCATTCAAGTGAGTTTTAAATTGCTGCTTTCAAATTGACTCATAGTCAAAATATACAGAAAATACATTAAACAGGTACATGTCAGGTTAAGTAGCTGTTTTTTAAAATCCCTTGATTCTCTTTCAAAATAAGATAATAATGGACATAGTCTAAAATAACTTAGACTTCTTTTGACTAAAAAATGTAAAAGTTAAATGATATGGAAAAATGTATTAAAAAAAAGGAAGTAACAGATGCTTTACCTTTATAAGTTTTTCCTCATAGAACACACATGTAGTGAAACATCAGGATGTTTCAGCAAAGAAATACAAATTTACAACATTTTACAGTAGAACTAAGAAATCAGTTCAGTTCAGTCTCTCATTCTTGTCCGACTCTTTGCGACCCCATGAACTGCAGCACGCCAGGCCTCCCTCTCCATCACCAACTCCCAGAGCTTACTCAAACTCATGTCCATCGAGTCGGTGATGCCATCCAACCATCTCATCCTCTGTCGTCCCCTTCTCCTCCCACCTTCAATCTTTCCCAGCATCAGGGTCTTTGCAAATGAGTCAGTTCTTCACATCAGGTGGCCAAAGTATTGGAGTTTCAGCTTCAGCATCAGTCTTTCCAATGAATATTCAGGACTGACCTCCTTTAGGATGGACTGGTTGGATCTCCTTGCAGTCCAAGGGACTCTCAAGAGTCTTCTCCAACACCATAGTTCAAAAGCATCAATTCTTCAGTGCTCAGCTTTCTTTATGGTCTAACTCTCACATCCATACATGACTACCGAGAAAACCATAGCTTTGACTAGACAGTCTTTTGTTGGTAAAGTAAGAAATAGCTTGATTCTGTGTCATAACTATCCCATCATGTTTGTGGGAAGCAAATATTTATATGGAGTCAAAAGCTCAAAGTTTTGCTCAATCTTTTAATTTCTAGGACTGAAAACACATGTAATCATCCAGTTAAAAATACATTGTAGGTGGTAACAATCTATAAGGGGGAAAGAATTTGAAAAAGAATAGCTACATGTAAATCATTTTGCTGTACACCTGAAGCCAACACAATATTGTTAACCAACTCTACTGCAATGTAAAATAATTTTTAAAATACATTATCTTGATAGGTAGAGGGCAACTTAGTGAAAACAAGAACCAACTCTGAACTCTGGAAATTGAGCGGATTGTTTTTCCTCAGCCTGCATGCAGGACCTTCTATTGTCCTTCAGAGTAAGAAGGACAATGTCTGAGATCCACCAGCTCCGACAGATTTTATCTCCAAAACTTCTCAGATTTCTGGGCTGATTCAAGATGATGTGCCCTCTTCTGAAGGAACAAGATCCCATGGGAAGTTTCCAACTGGCTTCGTGTAGAAGAGTTCCAAATGCTGGAAACCAGCTGGACCCCGACTCCTCTTCTTCTCAGTTCGGTGGAGAGTGAACTCAGGACTCTGGGATGGCTCATCTGTCATAGGATGGACACAGGGGACAGAGATGATTGGCTCTGTGATGCTCACCCATCCTTTCCACCAATATCCTTTCAGCCATTTTTCCAGCTGTGCATGGGGCCAGAAATATCACCAAATGGTGAAAATCAACTTTTTCCCCATGAAGCAGACATTACTGAGTGAGGAACCTGAGCCTTGTGATGAAGTAAGTCACTGTCCCTTCATGAAGTTTTTATAGAAAACAACCTGTATTCCCAGCTCACTGTTTGGTTGCCATAGTAACCAGTAAGCGAGGGCTCTTCTGCAAATGGAGACATTTTCTCCTTCGACCTGTAGATAGAAGTACCTCTCAGCAAGTACCTTAGAATTCCTTTGGAGATTCTCCATGTGTGCAATGTCTCCAGTAAATTCTCAATAAGCCAGTCATGGAACCATGAAGTGGCTCAGGCATCAACTTCCTCCTTCGCAGAGAGAAAGAAGGTCTCCTTGTGTTTGTCCTGCTAGGGAAGCCCAGCTCCAGCCACGGGGCCATCGCTGCCAGGCTGGCTGATACTCGAGGCACCATGTGACGTCCTCCTCCTCCAAACATAAACCTCTCTGTTCAGCAGCAACTTCTGGCTCCTGAGCCTCCCACTTCCCCAAACCGCCACCTCTGGTTGAATGAAACACCCCTTTAACACATTTGAATGTTCTGCTCAAAGTATATTTTCAGACACAGAGTAGAGAAAACATTCCCCCACCCGAGAGATTTTCTTGGGAGTCCTTCTCAAGATAGGAAGAGAGTTTATTTTTCATGGCAGAATCATCTCTTCCTATAAATTTTCTTGGAATGGATTTCAGGATTTTAATAGCTTTCTTTGGATCCCTTGTATTCAGGAAGTTTTTTGATGGTGAAATTCCAAGTGATTTTTGAAATCTCTCAGTTATGGCAGGAGTCAGAAAACCATGGCCCCCAGACCAACTCCTACCTGCCACCTGCTTTTGTAAATAAAGTTTTATTGAAACACAGCCTCGCCCATTCAATGACAGCTTGTCTATGGCTGCTTTCTTGCTTCAATGGCAGAGCTGAGTTTTGGGGACACAGTCTATATAGTATACAAAACATAAAACGTTAACTCTATGGCTTTTTATGGGAAAATAGGAGATGCTAGCTCGCCCCTGCTGCAGAAAATAAAAGCCAGCCTCCCAAGACTTAGCAGTTCCTGTCTTGTTATAAGCTTAACACACGTTACTCTTCTTTCCAGCTCTCCTTTCTTATTCATCCTTGAGCTTTGGGCCATGCTTTTCTAAACACAGAGCACCTGCCTCTCCCAATTGATTGCTGACATTCTGCTCAGGCTTCAGATTCAACTTCTCCATGAGTCTGTGCTGAAAGAAGCAGGTTGGGTTACCTGCACTTTCAACCCCAGCCTCCCACGTCTGCCATCTTCTCTTGCCAAGAGAGTATAAAATATATCTCTGTGCACATGTCTTTTTCAGGTGTATAGATCCTTTAATTTTAAAAAAATGCTTTCATTTATTTATTTATGGCTGCACTGGGTCTTCCTTGTCAAATCCTTTAATTTTTATCTCATAAACTTAATTTTCTTTCTTGTTATGTGCCACACGCATTGCTGAATGCGTTGTGCTCTAAACACAGCTTACCGTTTACACTTCCATCAAGTCCTCCAAAGGTCGTATCATTAAGCCAATTCTGTAGATGGCAGACTGGGGTTGAGAGAGGTTTGGTTATTTGTTCATATCTACCAAGCCAGTTAGTGGCAGAGTAGGAATTTAAAGCCAGCCTAGCCGCATTCCCAATTGTGTGCAAAAGGACTTCATTTTCAGAACATCGCCATGGAATAACAAAGAATAACTATTTGCACCACTCTGATGGAAATATTTCAAAAACACTTTACACATTTAGCTGCCATCTCAGTTAGATCATACCAAACATAAGCTAACCTCTTCAGGATGACTCAACATTCTAACTATTAAAACATGTTTTATGGTAGTGTAGAAGAATTTGAATCTGCAATATGACAAACAAGTCACTGTCAACTGGGTTTGAAATCCTGGCTCCACTCTGCTCTGATGGGGTAAAAAGAAGACCCATCCCTTCACCCAGATTGACAGGCTTGCTTGTAGGTTTCCATCCACAGTTGCCTGAATCCATGGATGTGGAAACTGTGAATACAGAGGAACGACGGCACTGATACTTGCAGACTTACAGTCTACCCTCCCGCCAGCCGTGTCTTCTTTGCCATCAGTGTCCGTGGTCTGTGCATTTTCTGCTCTGGGTGGTATCTCTAGAATCTAGTCTTGTTTCATAAAAATTATGAACCCTCGTCGTCACCCTGTTTGTCACCTTCAAGGTGTTGCTGACGACAGATAAGGTCCACTGCCAGGGTCCAACTGACCACAGATCTCCATGAACTTTCTGAAAAACAAGGGGATAAGCATAATTTTAAGAATGCTCTGGCACAGCAGAACACATGATGGGAGCCACCTCTCATACTGCTGATATGGGTCTCTGTGGCCTGGCTGGCAGAGGCATGGGCCCAGGGCACCCAGGGGTGCTGTTCTTTCAGGGAAGGGTTCTGAACCTACTGAAGTTCTTTGGAAAGGAATGGATACAGGGTCAAATTTGGGGGCTGTCTTAGTGTTTCAAAGATCTCTTCACATGAAAGGGGCACAACCTTTCCTCTGAGTGGTTCTCTGATGTAAACAACAGGCTGGTGAGTGGTATTACTAGAGAATCAAGTTCCAGCTTGTCCTAAGGAAGCACTCTTGAAAAGCCGTTCTAGGGGCCTTAGCTGCTTCGGAGTTCACAGTGGGGTCCCCAGATGGGGCTGTTCCCAGGAAACTCATGCATTAGCTACATAGAGAGAAAGTCTTTTGAACCCAAGACCCTCTAATTCCAAGACTTTTGGAAAAGTTATCCTGTAACTTCCAAAGAACCACTGATGAAGTCTTGAAGCTCTGGCCCACATGCTCCAGGCAAGGTTTCCAAGGAGCTACTCTCTGACTGCACCTAACACACAGATCCTCCCAGGACCTGTTAAAATCCAGCTCTTGGTTCAGCGGGTTAGGGTTGGGGTATGAGGTTCTGTCTGGGGGACAAGCTCCAGGACATGGTGCTGCTGGATCAGATTCAACCTTCAAGGAGTAAGGTTGTCAAAAGCATGTGGGTTAGAAAGAGTTCATGAGAAATCCTCTCCATCCACATGCCCTAGTTCCTACTGCCCCATCTTTGCCTCCACCCAACTGAGTAAGCATTCTGCTTCTAAGTGAAATCACTGTATAACTTCTCATCCATTCCAGCACATTTTGGGTGTGAAAGGTGCATTTTACTGGGACATTAAACTGGAACCAAGATGTTTTTCATATAAGGCCCTCTACTGAGGGTTTTTTCCACCCATAAAATTTATAGTCTTATATTTTCCTCTATTTCTAAAACAGTATTTCTTGTTTCCCATTTGCTTTTGTGGGTAAAGGAAGCATCCTGGGTTATCTGCCCAAGGGAAATGGGACAAAAAGCCAAAAAAAAAAAAAGACCCCGACTCCTCTTCTTCTCAGTTTGGTGGAGAGTGAACTCAGGACTCTGGGATGGCTCATCTGTCATAGGATGGACACAGGGGACAGAGATGATTGGCTCTGTGATGCTCACCCATCCTTTCCACCAATATCCTTTCAGCCATTTTTCCAGCTGTGCATGGGGCCAGAAATATCACCAAATGGTGAAAATCAACTTTTTCCCCATGAAGCAGACATTACTGAGTGAGGAACCTGAGCCTTGTGATGAAGTAAGTCACTGTCCCTTCATGAAGTTTTTATAGAAAACAACCTGTATTCCCAGCTCACTGTTTGGTTGCCATAGTAACCAGTAAGCGAGGGCTCTTCTGCAAATGGAGACATTTTCTCCTTCGACCTGTAGATAGAAGTACCTCTCAGCAAGTACCTTAGAATTCCTTTGGAGATTCTCCATGTGTGCAATGTCTCCAGTAAATTCTCAATAAGCCAGTCATGGAACCATGAAGTGGCTCAGGCATCAACTTCCTCCTTCGCAGAGAGAAAGAAGGTCTCCTTGTGTTTGTCCTGCTAGGGAAGCCCAGCTCCAGCCACGGGGCCATCGCTGCCAGGCTGGCTGATACTCGAGGCACCATGTGACGTCCTCCTCCTCCAAACATAAACCTCTCTGTTCAGCAGCAACTTCTGGCTCCTGAGCCTCCCACTTCCCCAAACCGCCACCTCTGGTTGAATGAAACACCCCTTTAACACATTTGAATGTTCTGCTCAAAGTATATTTTCAGACACAGAGTAGAGAAAACATTCCCCCACCCGAGAGATTTTCTTGGGAGTCCTTCTCAAGATAGGAAGAGAGTTTATTTTTCATGGCAGAATCATCTCTTCCTATAAATTTTCTTGGAATGGATTTCAGGATTTTAATAGCTTTCTTTGGATCCCTTGTATTCAGGAAGTTTTTTGATGGTGAAATTCCAAGTGATTTTTGAAATCTCTCAGTTATGGCAGGAGTCAGAAAACCATGGCCCCCAGACCAACTCCTACCTGCCACCTGCTTTTGTAAATAAAGTTTTATTGAAACACAGCCTCGCCCATTCAATGACAGCTTGTCTATGGCTGCTTTCTTGCTTCAATGGCAGAGCTGAGTTTTGGGGACACAGTCTATATAGTATACAAAACATAAAACGTTAACTCTATGGCTTTTTATGGGAAAATAGGAGATGCTAGCTCGCCCCTGCTGCAGAAAATAAAAGCCAGCCTCCCAAGACTTAGCAGTTCCTGTCTTGTTATAAGCTTAACACACGTTACTCTTCTTTCCAGCTCTCCTTTCTTATTCATCCTTGAGCTTTGGGCCATGCTTTTCTAAACACAGAGCACCTGCCTCTCCCAATTGATTGCTGACATTCTGCTCAGGCTTCAGATTCAACTTCTCCATGAGTCTGTGCTGAAAGAAGCAGGTTGGGTTACCTGCACTTTCAACCCCAGCCTCCCACTTCTGCCATCTTCTCTTGCCAAGAGAGTATAAAATATATCTCTGTGCACATGTCTTTTTCAGGTGTATAGATCCTTTAATTTTAAAAAAATGCTTTCATTTATTTATTTATGGCTGCACTGGGTCTTCCTTGTCAAATCCTTTAATTTTTATCTCATAAACTTAATTTTCTTTCTTGTTATGTGCCACACGCATTGCTGAATGCGTTGTGCTCTAAACACAGCTTACCGTTTACACTTCCATCAAGTCCTCCAAAGGTCGTATCATTAAGCCAATTCTGTAGATGGCAGACTGGGGTTGAGAGAGGTTTGGTTATTTGTTCATATCTACCAAGCCAGTTAGTGGCAGAGTAGGAATTTAAAGCCAGCCTAGCCGCATTCCCAATTGTGTGCAAAAGGACTTCATTTTCAGAACATCGCCATGGAATAACAAAGAATAACTATTTGCACCACTCTGATGGAAATATTTCAAAAACACTTTACACATTTAGCTGCCATCTCAGTTAGATCATACCAAACATAAGCTAACCTCTTCAGGATGACTCAACATTCTAACTATTAAAACATGTTTTATGGTAGTGTAGAAGAATTTGAATCTGCAATATGACAAACAAGTCACTGTCAACTGGGTTTGAAATCCTGGCTCCACTCTGCTCTGATGGGGTAAAAAGAAGACCCATCCCTTCACCCAGATTGACAGGCTTGCTTGTAGGTTTCCATCCACAGTTGCCTGAATCCATGGATGTGGAAACTGTGAATACAGAGGAACGACGGCATTGATACTTGCAGACTTACAGTCTATCCTCCCGCCAGCCGTGTCTTCTTTGCCATCAGTGTCCGTGGTCTGTGCATTTTCTGCTCTGGGTGGTATCTCTAGAATCTAGTCTTGTTTCATAAAAATTATGAACCCTCGTCGTCACCCTGTTTGTCACCTTCAAGGTGTTGCTGACGACAGATAAGGTCCACTGCCAGGGTCCAACTGACCACAGATCTCCATGAACTTTCTGAAAAACAAGGGGATAAGCATAATTTTAAGAATGCTCTGGCACAGCAGAACACATGATGGGAGCCACCTCTCATACTGCTGATATGGGTCTCTGTGGCCTGGCTGGCAGAGGCATGGGCCCAGGGCACCCAGGGGTGCTGTTCTTTCAGGGAAGGGTTCTGAACCTACTGAAGTTCTTTGGAAAGGAATGGATACAGGGTCAAATTTGGGGGCTGTCTTAGTGTTTCAAAGATCTCTTCACATGAAAGGGGCACAACCTTTCCTCTGAGTGGTTCTCTGATGTAAACAACAGACTGGTGAGTGGTATTACTAGAGAATCAAGTTCCAGCTTGTCCTAAGGAAGCACTCTTGAAAAGCCGTTCTAGGGGCCTTAGCTGCTTCGGAGTTCACAGTGGGGTCCCCAGATGGGGCTGTTCCCAGGAAACTCATGCATTAGCTACATAGAGAGAAAGTCTTTTGAACCCAAGACCCTCTAATTCCAAGACTTTTGGAAAAGTTATCCTGTAACTTCCAAAGAACCACTGATGAAGTCTTGAAGCTCTGGCCCGCATGCTCCAGGCAAGGTTTCCAAGGAGCTACTCTCTGACTGCACCTAACACACAGATCCTCCCAGGACCTGTTAAAATCCAGCTCTTGGTTCAGCGGGTTAGGGTTGGGGTATGAGGTTCTGTCTGGGGGACAAGCTCCAGGACATGGTGCTGCTGGATCAGATTCAACCTTCAAGGAGTAAGGTTGTCAAAAGCATGTGGGTTAGAAAGAGTTCATGAGAAATCCTCTCCATCCACATGCCCTAGTTCCTACTGCCCCATCTTTGCCTCCACCCAACTGAGTAAGCATTCTGCTTCTAAGTGAAATCACTGTATAACTTCTCATCCATTCCAGCACATTTTGGGTGTGAAAGGTGCATTTTACTGGGACATTAAACTGGAACCAAGATGTTTTTCATATAAGGCCCTCTACTGAGGGTTTTTTCCACCCATAAAATTTATAGTCTTATATTTTCCTCTATTTCTAAAACAGTATTTCTTGTTTCCCATTTGCTTTTGTGGGTAAAGGAAGCATCCTGGGTTATCTGCCCAAGGGAAATGGGACAAAAAGCCAAAAAAAAAAAAATGTTCAAAAGGTAAATAAACTATTTAGGATTTGATGTGTATTCATGAGTCACAGGGTAGGAAGAGGAACTGAGCTGCACCAGGTCGGTAAACCACAAACCCTCTGAATCAATAGCATTCAGTTTGCTGTTCTAATAATGGCAAACACCAAGGTGTACCAGAGTGGGTGTGAGGGGGTTCCTTCTCTTTTTTTCTTATGTGATGTTTGAACATGGTGTTAAGCTCACTCAGAGGAGGAGGGTGATTCTGCTTCACTGTGTGGGAAGGAGTGGGCCCTCTGTCTGAGGGATGGGAGAGTCAGCTGTTGGGTGCCCTTTGTCCTTCTGTTGGACCTGAGGGTGCTTAGGTATGTCCTGTATTTCATTTAATCCCCACTAAGACCCACTGGCTGGCAGGGCTCCTCACTGTAACAGAATAGGAAACAGAGCTTCCAAACGAAGGAAATGCCTCAGATGAAGCTGGGGTTTGAATTTGAGCCCTCTAGACTCTGAAATCACTGCTCATGTTTATCAAAGAATTGTATTTTAACCCCAAGTGGGTTCAGTCCTCTTCCATGCCTTCGTCTTGCTGGTGAGAAAACCTGGCCCAGAGGATTAAGGCTTTTGCAACCAACATAATTCAGCAAAGAGCAGTGCAGTGGAATAAGAACCAGGCTGCTGGTGTCTGGATTCCTGTTTCTTCTGCTCCCCAGAACTATCTGAAGTATCCACGCAGGCACAGTGGTGCAAGGGGTGACTGTCCCCATCCGTCTTCATTCCGGCACGTACCAGCATTCATGCAAATCAGCACAGTGAGTGTGTATGGGTGTGCATATGTGTGCATGTACATTTGTAAGGGTGTTTTTGCAGGCAAGAGTGTGTGTGTGTACATGAGTTTGTGCATATGCATGAGTGTATGTGTGTTTTGGGGTGGGAAAGGAAGATAATTAGAGACTCATTATTTCATGTCAAACCCAAACTCCTGGCAGTTGAGAATTCATGAGGAAGGAGCAGGGAGGGTCAGGAGACTGGATACATGGTCTTTCTGGACTGGGACTGCTTGGATGCCAAGGTTCCAGTGAGGCCCAGCCTTCTATAAATGAATATCTGTGTATTTAAATCCTCCTGTTAGTCCTTTTGTTGTTGAGGGTCCATCACAGTGGGGGTTCTTTGGCTGTGCCAGGTCTGCATGTGAACTCTTAGCTGTGGCATGTGGGGTCAAGTTCCCTGACTAAGGATTGAACCTGGGCCCCCTGCATTGAGAGTGCAGGGTCTGTGCCACTGGACCACCATGGAAGCCCCTAAATCTGATCTTTATCTCAACATCAGAGTCTAGAACGAAGGTTCTCCAGCTCTGCGGTCTCAGGACCCCTTTACATTTCCAAAAAGTATGGAGGACTCCAAGAGTTTTGTGCTGTGTTTATTTTTTCTACTGATTTTTCATGTACTGAAAAATAAAACTGAAACATTTAACAATATTTGTTTATTAATTCATTTGGAATAAAAAGGATAAACGTTCTTGTAACATAGGCAGAATGCGAGCACGTTTCTGGAAGAGATGAGCAGTCAGTCAGCTCCACCCCCTCCCCAGCATTTGGTGGGGGTCAGTGTTCGGGATTTGATTTATGGAGGTCATTTTTAAAATGCAAGTTTCTGTGTGATGTGTTGAAGTTTTGTCAGCTGTTTATGTTTAATGTGCATGTGATCCAAAGATCATTTTCCAAGGAGACTCTACCCTGGGGAAGAGGCTGAGGAGGTTAATACAGAGGGGAGAAAGGCCTAGAGAGGGAGACAGGGACAACCAGCACCCTCTGCTGGCCTCTCGCTGGGCTGACCTGGCCTGAGGCTTCTGCCCTTCCTCTCTCCCTGCGGGAGCGCTGGCTCCAACAGGACCCTGAGCCTCACTTCCACCTCTGTTCTTGCCTTTTCCCAAATTTCCTCCAATTCACACCTGAAGCCCAAATTGTCTGCAGAGCTGAGGAGCTGGGAGGCAACGCTAGAACCTGCATCAGCCAGAGAAAGAAATCACCTTAATTACGGTAATGGAGTTTAATATGAAAGATTGTTACCATTAATGCAAAACTGAAAGGGCAAAGAGGGATCCTAAGGTTGGAGAAAGTAAGGAAATTCCAGAAAAAACATCTGCTTCTGCTTCACTGACTATACTTTGACTGTGGATCACAACAAACTGTGGAAAATTCTTAAAAGGGTGGGAATATGAGACCACCTTACCTGTCTCCTGAGAAACCAGTATGCAGGTTAAGAGGCAACAGTTAGAACTAGGCATGGAACAACTGATTGGCTCAAAATTGGGAAAGGGGAACGTCAAGGCTGTATACTGTCACCCAGTTTTTTAAAATTTATATGCAAAGTATATCATGCGAAATGCCAGATTGGATGAATCACAATGTGGAATCAAGATTGCCAGGAGAAATATCCATAAACTCAGATATGCAGATGATGCCACTGCAACAGAAGAAAGTGAAGAGGAACTAAAGAGCCTCTTGATGAAGGGAAAAGCTTAAAACTCAACATTCAAAAAATTAAGATCATAGCAACCAGTGCAAAAAGAAGGAGAAAAATTGGAAGCAGCGACAGATTTTATGTTCTTGGGCTCCAAAATCACTGAGGATAGGGACTCCAGCCATGAAATTAAAATATGCTTGCTCCTTGGAAGGAAAGGCTATGACAAACCTACACAGCATATTAAAAAGCAGAGACAGCACTTTGCCAACAAAGATCTGAACAGTCGAAGCTATGATTTTCCCAGTAGTCGTGTATGGATGTAAAAGTTGGACCATAAAAGAAGGCCCAGGCTCAGTACTGCACTGGGCTCAGTGCCAGGCCTCCCCTCTGATCTAACACGGCCTTGCTGTTGGACCCAGGAGAGAGGCAACGAAAGTGGTGACTTTGCCTCTTGTCCATCCACCCCAGTCTTCCTTCAGTTGCCTTGATAAGGCTGGCCTTTGGGGAACTGGGCTCTTGGAAGAGCGCCCTGCTGCCAGCCTGTTCAGCATGAATCCCAGGCCCTTGCCTTCTTCAGATTGTTACCTCCTGGGCCTCTGCCCTAAGCTCACCTGTGGATGACGGAAAGAAAGCCAGGACCTGGCTGAACTGAGCCGAAAGGACCTCTGGGTACCCTTTCTAAACTATCCGCTCCCTGCCTCATCCTCTATAATCACATCTTATCAAGCTCATGCCTATCTATTTATTCTCAATCCGTCTTAAAAGGAAGCTCCTATGTTTCACTAACCGTCTTAAAAGGAAGCTCCTATGTTTCACTAACCTTCCAAAATGAACGGGGCTGAGCGGACCATGCATGGGTATTGTCTCAATTTGCTGGTCTACATCGCCCCCTGGTGGCCAAACCATTCAAGGTGTCTTAGGTGTTCCTGTATTTAGCGTGCAGCTGCAGCTGCTGCCAAGTCGCTTCAGTCGTGTTCGACTCTGTGCGACTCAAGAGACGGCAGGCCACCAGGCTCCCCCGTCCCTAGGATTCTCCAGGCAAGAACATTGGAGTGGGTTGCCATTTCCTTCTCCAATGCATGAAAGTGAAAAGTGAAAGTGAAAGTGAAGCCGTGTCTGACTCTTCACAACTCCATGGACTGCAGCCTACCAGGCTCCTCCATCCATGGGACTNAAGCTCCTATGTTTCACTAACCGTCTTAAAAGGAAGCTCCTATGTTTCACTAACCTTCCAAAATGAACGGGGCTGAGCGGACCATGCATGGGTATTGTCTCAATTTGCTGGTCTACATCGCCCCCTGGTGGCCAAACCATTCAAGGTGTCTTAGGTGTTCCTGTATTTAGCGTGCAGCTGCAGCTGCTGCCAAGTCGCTTCAGTCGTGTTCGACTCTGTGCGACTCAAGAGACGGCAGGCCACCAGGCTCCCCCGTCCCTAGGATTCTCCAGGCAAGAACATTGGAGTGGGTTGCCATTTCCTTCTCCAATGCATGAAAGTGAAAAGTGAAAGTGAAGTCGTGTCTGACTCTTCACAACTCCATGGACTGCAGCCTTCCAGGCTCCTCCATCCATGGGACTCTCCAGGCAAGAGTATTGGAGTGGATTGCCATTGCCTTTTCTGGTATTCAGTGTAGTTAGACCATAAAGAAGGCTGAGCGCTGGAAAACTGATACTTCTGAATTGTGGTGCTGGCGAAGACTCTTGAGAGTCCCCTGGACTTCAGCAAGATCACACCATTCAATCCTAAAGTAAATCAACCCCGAACATTCATTGGAAAGTCTGTTGCTGAAGCTGAAGTTCCAATAATTTGGCCACCTGATGCAAAGAGCTGACTCTTTGGAAAAGACCCTGATGCTGGGAAAGAGTGAAGGCAAAAGGAGAAGGGAGCGGCAGAGGATGAGATGGTTCAGTGGAATCACCCACTCAGTGGACATGAATCTGAGCAAACTCCCAGAGATAGTGAAGGAAGCTTGGGATGCTGCAGCCCATGGGGTAACAAAGAGCCAAACCAACTTAGTGACTGAACAACACAACAGTTGTTCCAAGCTCTGCTACCTTTAGGCTTAAAATATATATATAAAGCCAAAATATGAAAAAAAAAACTGACTAAAAATTAAAATGATACCGTAATTTTTAGGGATAAAATTATGTTTCTGTTTCAAAAAAACACAGTCACTCCATTTTCATTTGATTTTTTTTCATGTATTTCTGTCTGTTTTTATGAATGTCTTAAACTCCAGACTCTCTTTTCTAACATTCTACTGCTACTGTAAAGTTTCTGCTATTGATACAGATCAGAGGTTTCATATCTGAGAGTAAAGAAATAGCAATGGACCTTTAGTGACCTACAGTTTGATATAAAGCAAATGTTCTCTATTGTTTAATAAGCCAGAACATGGGACTTCCCTGCTCCACTGATCCTGGTGGCCTCTGGTGAAGACTCTGCACTTCTACTGCAAGCAGTGAGGGTTCGATCCTTGATCAGGAAAATAAGATACTATATGTATGAAAGTGTGAAAGTGTTAGTCACTCAGTCATGTCAAACTCTTTGTGACCCTATGGACTGTAGCCCATAAAGCTCCTCTATTCATGGGATTCTCTAGTCAAGGATACGGGAGTGGGTAGCCATTCCCTTCTCTGGGGGATCTTCCTGACCCAGAGATCCAATCTGGGTCTTCTGCATTGCGGGCAGGTTCTTTACCATCTGAGGCACCAGGGAAGCTCCTCAACATGCTATATGCACGGCCAAATACATAAATAAAAATAAATAAATAATTTAAGAAGAAATTAAAAAGAAATAAGCCACAATATCCCCAACCATACCCATCCCCAGGATATTTCATGACTTAAAAGATAAAAATTCAGCCATCTATAGGTTAATAAAGTCCATCAAAACTCCCAGAGGTGGGACTTCCCTGGTGGTCCAGTGGTTAGAACTTTCCCTTCCAAGCAAGGGGTGTGGGTTCAGTCCCTGGTCAGGGAGCTCAGATTCCACATGCCTCAGGGGAAAACACCAAAACATAAAACAGAATCCAGGGGACTCTGCAATAGACTGCTTTTCTGAAGTCATCTCTGCGTAAATTTCCCCCAGGGGCTCGTTCTTCTCTCTCCACTGATCTTGCTGTGGGCATATCCACGGCCTGGAGTAGAGAAACACTGCTGGGATGGGGCAGGGGCTGTCTCTTATACACATCTCCCAGGAGAGAGGCAACGAAAGTGGTGACGTTGCCTCTTGTCCATCCACCCCAGTCTTCCTTCAGTTGCCTTGATAAGGCTGGCCTTTGGGGAACTGGGCTCTTGGAAGAGCGCCCTACTGCCAGCCTGTTCAGCATGAATCCCAGGCCCTTGCCTTCTTCAGATTGTTACCTCCTGGGCCTCTGCCCTAAGCTCACCTGTGGATGACGGAAAGAAAGCCAGGACCTGGCTGAACTGAGCCAAAAGGACCTCTGGGTACCCTTTCTAAACTATCCGCTCCCTGCCTCATCCTCTATAATCACATCTTATCAAGCTCATGCCTATCTATTTATTCTCAATCCGTCTTAAAAGGAAGCTCCTATGTTTCGCTAACCGTCTTAAAAGGAAGCTCCTATGTTTCACTAACCTTCCAAAACGAACGGTGCTGAGCGGACCATGCATGGAAATTGTCTCAATTTACTGGTCTACATCGCCCCCTGGTGGCCAAACCATTCAAGGTGTCTTAGGTCTGCCTGTATTCAGCGTGCAGCTGCAGCTGCTGCAAAGTCGCTTCAGTCGTGTTCGACTCTGTGCGACTCAAGAGACGGCAGGCCACCAGGCTCCCCCGTCCCTAGGATTCTCCAGGCAAGAACACTGGAGTGGGTTGCCATTTCCTTCTCCAATGCATGAAAGTGAAAAGTGAAAGTGAAAGTGAAGCCGTGTCTGACTCTTCACAACTCCATGGACTGCAGCCTACCAGGCTCCTCCATCCATGGGACTCTCCAGGCAAGAGTATTGGAGTGGATTGCCATTGCCTTTTCTGGTATTCAGTGTAGTTAGACCATAAAGAAGGCTGAGCGCTGGAAAACTGATGCTTCTGAATTGTGGTGCTGGCGAAGACTCTTGAGAGTCCCCTGGACTTCAGCAAGATCACACCATTCAATCCTAAAGTAAATCAACCCCGAACATTCATTGGAAAGTCTGTTGCTGAAGCTGAAGTTCCAGTAATTTGGCCACCTGATGCAAAGAGCTGACTCTTTGGAAAAGACCCTGATGCTGGGAAAGAGTGAAGGCAAAAGGAGAAGGGAGCGGCAGAGGATGAGATGGTTCAGTGGAATCACCCACTCAGTGGACATGAATCTGAGCAAACTCCCAGAGATAGTGAAGGAAGCTTGGGATGCTGCAGTCCATGGGGTAATAAAGAGCCAAACCAACTTAGTGACCGAACAACACAACAGTTGTTCCAAGCTCTGCTACCTTTAGGCTTAAAATATATATATATAAAGCCAAAATATGAAAAAAAAAAACTGACTAAAAAATTAAAATGATACCATAATTTTTAGGGATAAAATTATGTTTCTGTTTCAAGAAAACACAGTCACTCCATTTTCATTTGATTTTTTTCACGTATTTCTGGCTGTTTTTATGAATGTCTTAAACTCCAGATTCTCTTTGCTAACATTCTACTGCTACTGTACAGTTTCTGCTATTGATACAGATCAGAGGTTTCATATCTGAGAGTAAAGAAATAGCAATGGACCTTTAGTGACCTACAGTTTGCTATAAAGCAAATGTTCTCTATTGTTTAATAAGCCAGAACATGGGACTTCCCTGCTCCACTGATCCTGGTGGTCCTCTGGTGAAGACTCTGCACTTCTACTGCAAGCAGTGAGGGTTCGATCCTTGATCAGGAAAATAAGACACTATATGTATGAAAGTGTGAAAGTGTTAGTCACTCAGTCATGTCAAACTCTTTGTGACCCTATGGACTGTAGCCCATAAAGCTCCTCTATTCATGGGATTCTCTAGTCAAGAATACGGGAGTGGGTAGCCATTCCCTTCTCTGGGGGATCTTCCTGACCCAGAGATCCAATCCGGGTCTCCTGCATTGCGGGCAGGTTCTTTACCATCTGAGGCACCAGGGAAGCTCCTCAACATGCTATATGCATGGCCAAATACATAAATAAAAATAAATAAATAATTTAAGAAGAAATTAAAAAGAAATAAGCCACAATATCCCCAACCATACCCATCCCCAGGATATTTCATGACTTAAAAGATAAAAATTCAGCCATCTATAGGTTAATAAAGTCCATCAAAACTCCCAGAGGTGGGACTTCCCTGGTGGTCCAGTGGTTAGAACGTCCCCTTCCAAGCAAGGGGTGTGGGTTCAGTCCCTGGTCAGGGAGCTCAGATTCCACATGCCTCAGGGGAAAACACCAAAACATAAAACAGAATCCAGGGGACTCTGCAATAGACTGCTTTTCTGAAGTCATCTCTGCATAAATTTCCCCCAGGGGCTCGTTCTTCTCTCTCCACTGATCTTGCTGTGGGCATATCCACGGCCTGGAGTAGAGAAACACTGCTGGGATGGGGCAGGGGCTGTCTCTTATACACATCTCCCAGGAGAGAGGCAACGAAAGTGGTGACGTTGCCTCTTGTCCATCCACCCCAGTCTTCCTTCAGTTGCCTTGATAAGGCTGGCCTTTGGGGAACTGGGCTCTTGGAAGAGCGCCCTACTGCCAGCCTGTTCAGCATGAATCCCAGGCCCTTGCCTTCTTCAGATTGTTACCTCCTGGGCCTCTGCCCTAAGCTCACCTGTGGATGACGGAAAGAAAGCCAGGACCTGGCTGAACTGAGCCAAAAGGACCTCTGGGTACCCTTTCTAAACTATCCGCTCCCTGCCTCATCCTCTATAATCACATCTTATCAAGCTCATGCCTATCTATTTATTCTCAATCCGTCTTAAAAGGAAGCTCCTATGTTTCGCTAACCGTCTTAAAAGGAAGCTCCTATGTTTCACTAACCTTCCAAAACGAACGGTGCTGAGCGGACCATGCATGGAAATTGTCTCAATTTACTGGTCTACATCGCCCCCTGGTGGCCAAACCATTCAAGGTGTCTTAGGTCTGCCTGTATTCAGCGTGCAGCTGCAGCTGCTGCAAAGTCGCTTCAGTCGTGTTCGACTCTGTGCGACTCAAGAGACGGCAGGCCACCAGGCTCCCCCGTCCCTAGGATTCTCCAGGCAAGAACACTGGAGTGGGTTGCCATTTCCTTCTCCAATGCATGAAAGTGAAAAGTGAAAGTGAAAGTGAAGCCGTGTCTGACTCTTCACAACTCCATGGACTGCAGCCTACCAGGCTCCTCCATCCATGGGACTCTCCAGGCAAGAGTATTGGAGTGGATTGCCATTGCCTTTTCTGGTATTCAGTGTAGTTAGACCATAAAGAAGGCTGAGCGCTGGAAAACTGATGCTTCTGAATTGTGGTGCTGGCGAAGACTCTTGAGAGTCCCCTGGACTTCAGCAAGATCACACCATTCAATCCTAAAGTAAATCAACCCCGAACATTCATTGGAAAGTCTGTTGCTGAAGCTGAAGTTCCAGTAATTTGGCCACCTGATGCAAAGAGCTGACTCTTTGGAAAAGACCNAAGTGAAGCCGTGTCTGACTCTTCACAACTCCATGGACTGCAGCCTACCAGGCTCCTCCATCCATGGGACTCTCCAGGCAAGAGTATTGGAGTGGATTGCCATTGCCTTTTCTGGTATTCAGTGTAGTTAGACCATAAAGAAGGCTGAGCGCTGGAAAACTGATGCTTCTGAATTGTGGTGCTGGCGAAGACTCTTGAGAGTCCCCTGGACTTCAGCAAGATCACACCATTCAATCCTAAAGTAAATCAACCCCGAACATTCATTGGAAAGTCTGTTGCTGAAGCTGAAGTTCCAGTAATTTGGCCACCTGATGCAAAGAGCTGACTCTTTGGAAAAGACCCTGATGCTGGGAAAGAGTGAAGGCAAAAGGAGAAGGGAGCGGCAGAGGATGAGATGGTTCAGTGGAATCACCCACTCAGTGGACATGAATCTGAGCAAACTCCCAGAGATAGTGAAGGAAGCTTGGGATGCTGCAGTCCATGGGGTAATAAAGAGCCAAACCAACTTAGTGACCGAACAACACAACAGTTGTTCCAAGCTCTGCTACCTTTAGGCTTAAAATATATATATATAAAGCCAAAATATGAAAAAAAAAAACTGACTAAAAAATTAAAATGATACCATAATTTTTAGGGATAAAATTATGTTTCTGTTTCAAGAAAACACAGTCACTCCATTTTCATTTGATTTTTTTCACGTATTTCTGGCTGTTTTTATGAATGTCTTAAACTCCAGATTCTCTTTGCTAACATTCTACTGCTACTGTACAGTTTCTGCTATTGATACAGATCAGAGGTTTCATATCTGAGAGTAAAGAAATAGCAATGGACCTTTAGTGACCTACAGTTTGCTATAAAGCAAATGTTCTCTATTGTTTAATAAGCCAGAACATGGGACTTCCCTGCTCCACTGATCCTGGTGGTCCTCTGGTGAAGACTCTGCACTTCTACTGCAAGCAGTGAGGGTTCGATCCTTGATCAGGAAAATAAGACACTATATGTATGAAAGTGTGAAAGTGTTAGTCACTCAGTCATGTCAAACTCTTTGTGACCCTATGGACTGTATTTGTTTAATAAGCCAGAACATGGGACTTCCCTGCTCCACTGATCCTGGTGGTCCTCTGGTGAAGACTCTGCACTTCTACTGCAAGCAGTGAGGGTTCGATCCTTGATCAGGAAAATAAGACACTATATGTATGAAAGTGTGAAAGTGTTAGTCACTCAGTCATGTCAAACTCTTTGTGACCCTATGGACTGTAGCCCATAAAGCTCCTCTATTCATGGGATTCTCTAGTCAAGAATACGGGAGTGGGTAGCCATTCCCTTCTCTGGGGGATCTTCCTGACCCAGAGATCCAATCCGGGTCTCCTGCATTGCGGGCAGGTTCTTTACCATCTGAGGCACCAGGGAAGCTCCTCAACATGCTATATGCATGGCCAAATACATAAATAAAAATAAATAAATAATTTAAGAAGAAATTAAAAAGAAATAAGCCACAATATCCNTTCCCCCAGGGGCTCGTTCTTCTCTCTCCACTGATCTTGCTGTGGGCATATCCACGGCCTGGAGTAGAGAAACACTGCTGAGATGGGGCAGGGGCGTGGGGAGGGGGGCGGGACAGCACGTTCCCAGTCGGCAGCTTGAAAGCCAAGGTGTAAACTCTGACTTCCACCTTGAGCCCAGCTGTCACTCTTGTGCAAGTTGGAACCTTGGTGTCACTCCTTCCCTGAGCCATTGTTGTCTCAGCTGTCCAGTCAGGACAGTGGCTACCCCTCAGGGGACGCAGCTCCTTGGGAGCAGCGATTTCACCTGTTTGTGATCACTTTTCTGTCCTTAGTGTTTGAGAAGCAAAACCAACGTGCCCTGATCAACAGCAAGGGACTACTGCAGAGAACAGGGATAGACCTATGATAGACCACAATGGAAAAGAATATTTCAAAAAGAAGATATACATATATGTATACCTAAATCACTTTACTGTACAGCAGCAATTAACACAACATTGTAAATCCACTATGCTTTAATAATTTTTTAAAATTCAATATGCCCTGTTAAAAACTATTGAGAACAGGCAAAAGTAACTCACTGCCTGCACCGCCCCCACCCGGAAATTTCCACTCCTGGAAAATAAGACTCTGAATGAACTAAATAGTTTATTTATCAAGACTAACTCCTTGAGGTCCATTTCTTGACTATTACTTTCTGCACCTTAGCTGATAAGGGAAAATTCTGATCAATCCTGACGGCTCACCACCTTGCAAGGCCTGATTTAAAAATCACTTTGGCCCGAAGACCCAGTAAATAGCCTTCCCTGAAGTCCTCATTTTGAGGTCCTGCAGTCACAGGCTGTCCCTCTAACTGCAGTAAGTGTAATAGATTCAGCTTTGCTGGATCAGCTTGGTGTTTCTGGTCCCTCAACAGTGAACATCCACAACGTGACCAAGCCCTGGGGAACACTCATTGTCCTGACTTCTGAGACGTGTCCTGCACATGAGTGTCCTTTACTTTATAGATCAGGAGCCAGACCTCACAGTGGACCCTACTATTGTGACCTTGGGGAATTCACCTAAGCTGCCCAAAGTTAGTTCCTTCTCTGTGAAGTGAGGGCCACTAATAGTTTCCATCTGATGTTTTCCTATGAGGATTAAAGGAGGAAAAAAACCCATGCCCTACTTTTGTGACAAATTCCAAATATCAATGCTGAAGATACTTACAAAGATACATTTTTTTCCTTAACAGGTGACCATTTACTATGTGGTAGACATTTTTTTGAACTGTGGTGTTGGTGAGGACTCTTGAGAGTCCCTTGGACTGCAAGGAGACCAAACCAGTCCATCCTAAAGGAAATCAGTCCTGAATGTTCTCATTGGAACAACTGATGCTGAAGCTGAAGCTCCAATACAATGGCCACCTGATGCGAAGAACTGACTCACTAGAAAAGACCTTGATGCTGGGAAAGATTGAAGGCATGAGGAGAAAGGGACAACAGAGGATGATATGGTTGGATGGCATCACTGACTCGATGGACATGAGTCTGAACAAGCTCCAGGTATTGGTGATGGACAGGGAAGCCTGGAATGCTGCAGTCAATGGGGTCACAAAGAGTCAGACCCGACTGAGCGACTGAACTGATTGACTGACTGGACATTTTCTTTCCTGGGCATCATATACATTCTTACAGGTTATAAGAAGCTTAGAACATTGCAGTGACAGAAGATGATGTATTTTACTGCAAAATATTAGAAAAGGGATACAATTTTGTGATTATTCAATGTTTCACTGCTTGATTTGATCATAAGAATGAAAAAAAAAAAACCAACAAGAAAATCATCAAGACAGGTCTGGCTTTAAGACTTTGGTTGTTATTGTTCAAAATTTTTCTGCACTGGAGTGCATCTAGGCCTTTGGGCTGTAAAGAAGGCACAGCCATTTCAGTGACCTTTGGCTTTCTTAGTTGTCCCTGAAGCTCCACTGTGACAGCATCTCCAAAGGCCCAAAGCTAATTCCCGGGGTGTTATCGTCAGCCTGGGGACGAGCAGACATGGGAGCCCTCACGTCACTCGGGGAGTGAGCAGGCAGCTGGGAAAAGAGGCAAAGATGTGGAAACACTCTGAGGCCTAGAGAAGCAAGAAGACAGTTATGAATCTGAATTTCCCAGGAAAATGAGCTGCAGGGTGAGTTTATGGACTTTGCTGACGGAGCCCTTGGCGATGACATTCAAATCTCCTGCAATGTGGAGGCGTGGAGGCGTGAGAAGCCCTTTCAGAGTGTGAAAGCATCATATCCGGGAGACCCCAGGGCCTGGAGAACAGCTGGGTTTGCACTTTCACAAAGAGCCCGTGGTCCTAGGAGATTCACTTCTCCATGTGAGCCCCACACTTTCGACTCCAGCCCCTCCTGCCCTATTCCTGAAAGCACAGTGTCCGGGTACCAGGTCGTCAGGTCCTTGCCTCCAGTGTTCTTGGTTTGAGGCTATGAGGTCTGAGTTTAATGTAAATGCTTAGAATCAACTGCCAAGCGGCTAGTTAGAGAATTCAAACCAAACTGGCAGAGCACCTGGGGATTTACCAGCAGTCTCGGTGGGACCAACCCAATTTTGTTTTTAATATTTATTTATTTGGCTGTGCCAGGTCTTAGTCGTGGCACTCGCGCTCCGCCATCTTCACTGTGGCATGTGTATTCTTTAGCTGCGGCGTATGAACTCTTAGCTGCAGAATGTGAGATCTAGTTCCCTGACCAAGGATTGAACCCGGGCCCCTGCACTGGGAGCACAGAATCTTAACCACTGGACCACCAGGGAAATTCCAGAACCAGCACAATTTTTATGTTTCCCCCCAGGCAAGAGAAACCAAGACAGGGTGCCCTTTGCCACTCAAATCTACTCAAATCCTCCAAGCAGCAGCGAGCCGTCCTCAACAGCCACTGTCTAGGGTTTAACCAGATCCCTGTTAAACAATTGGAAAACAATAGCTATAGGAACAAATAAAGAAGAAAAAGAAAGGAAGCGGAAAAGAGAGGGCAGGAGAAAGTGGGAAATTTATAAAAGAGTAGCTTAGAATTGCTCATTGAAGGCAATGATTTTACAGGAAGCTGATGGTTGGTCTTTACTGGAGGAAGAGGTAATTTTGCTACAGAACCTCTGCTCAAACCTCAGGTTTGCCGGTAGAGGCCAAACACACACCCCAAACCCCTTCCCTTAAAGCCATTCAGTGAATTTGGCGTTGAGAATCTCAGCTTCCCCATGAAACCCAAAAGCAATTATCTCGGATTAGCAGGTGATCAGAACGGGCTTACCCCAAGTATTGTTTTCTAAACCCAGAGGGCTGGTGAAATTATTATCTGGTAATAACTCCAAAAGCCTTGTAGCTGGTAACATTTGTTCAAACTGGGGAGGAGAAATAGAAGGCCGTGACAGCATGGATACAGTCATTGTTCTAGTTTAATAGCAGGATAGAGTTTAAATGGAGTTGGCGATATTTATTTTTATTTCAGAAAAATGCATGAGGACCCCAAAAAGAGGGCCCCGCCTTAGCTCTTGGGTAACTTCTCTGAACCAGGTGCATCAGGAAAGGTTTTACAAACTTAAGGTACTAATGATTGACGGCTCAGAACGGCTCAGACTTACCTGTTTACATCGCACGGTTATGCTTCACATGGTTCAGGAAGACTGAAAGGAGGGTGTCCAGATGTTTAAAGTAGACTAGCTCACCGTCTGAAAGACAGTCAAGGAATAGTAAGTATTGGGTCAGAGATAATAAAAGCTAGTCGGTTAATTCGGGACTTTCATTTCAATCACATACTAACCCATGTATGTTTTAGGAGATAAAATCATATATGCAAGTGAAAGTCCAGAAAAATCATAAAGAACTGTAAAAAAAGAAAAATGAAGGTCATAATCATTGCTAAATGTTTTCTAGGCCATGAAAAAAGAGGTCCAAGTGACAGGAATAGCTTTCTTATCAAAAGGATACCGTATGCACATTACTTCCAGTGAAATTAAGGCTGCTAGAAATGCTTTCTTCCTTCAAACTCACACATCATTCTGTTTAACAAATGGTCTTTTGACTGTCCCAGTCTGTTATGAGGAGAAGGTAATGGCACCCCACTCCAGTACTCTTGCCTGGAAAATCCCATGGACAGAGGAGCCTGGTAGGCTGCAGTCCATGGGGTTGCTAAGAGTCAGACACGACTGAGCGACTTCACTTTCTCTTTTCACCTTCATGCATTGAAGAAGGAAATGGCAGCCCACTCCATTGTTCTTGCCTGGAGAATCCCAGGGACGGCAGAGCCTGGTGGGCTGCCGTCTATGGGGTCGCACAGAGTCAGACACGACTGAAGCGACTTAGCAGCAGCAGCAGCAGTCTGTTATGATGTGCTTGGTGCCTGGGGCTCATGAGTGAGAGTTCCTCCTGAAGACAGTGATATAGAGACCCCTCAGCTCATAGCTTCTCCCAGTTAGGCGCCTCCAGTCCCCAGGTCCACTTACCTGAATGGGAATAATGTTTGTGTCTAACTCCGGGATTTGCTTCTGTGGTTGGAGGGAAAAAAAATTAAAAATCTCACCTAAAACCCCTTCATTCTCAATAATGAAAACATCAGGTCATTTTTATTATGCTGTCTGCAAAATTTACAGATTTGGGCAAGCGAGGGAGATACAGATTACTTATAGCCTAAGCAGGCCATGAGAACACCATCGGGTTTCGGTTTGTTTTGTTTTGTTTGTTTGTTTGTTTGTTTTTCAAAAGAACGCTGAACCCAGACCTGGCTCAATGGCGCCCCCAGGTGAACGCGTGCAGACCTGCGACTCAACGTCGCCAGTTGGACTGGAAGACGTCTTCAGAGTGCACCAGAGGGTGGTCTCAGACCTGGCAGGGACAGATCTGATGGGAAGGACGCTGATGTGGACGCTGTGCATATTCTTGAGACCTCAGGGAATGCTCTGAAGGCTGATGAGTGAAAACAGGCTGAACACATCCAGTGGGCATTTTCAGCCAGCAATTCACAGGGCCGGGCACATTCTTATTCCACAGGGCACGGCAGATTCCATACAGGGTCCTGCTCTTCTCACTTGTTGCTGGACCTGCTTTCTGATGCCAAAGTCTGTTCCTATCATGCAATGGACAGCCCACTCCGTGACCAACCCGGTCCTCCCGTCCTCCCCACAGCAGTGACAGTCTCTCTTCTGCAAAAGTATGTGGTACCCACAGGCTCACTCTATCCAGTGCGGTTTTGATCTTCTGAACAACAGCACAAGGATCCAGATGGTGGCTTGTACGGTTTTTGGAAGATACAGCTTCCCTAAACCAGAGGTTGGCCAACATTCACTGAAGAACCCGAGTGAAAATATAAATATTTTAGGGTTGCATGTCAAGAGGGAAAGTTCAAGAATATGATCTGGGGGTATATGCAGCCATCTGGGCTTCCCTGGTAGCTCTGATGGTAGAGAATCCGCCTGCAATATGGGAGGCCTGGGTTCCATCCCTGGGCTGGGAAGATCTCCTGGAGGAGGAAATGGCAACTCACTCCATCACCTGGAGAATCCCCATGGACAGAGGAGCCCCGGGGGCTACAGTCCATGTGGTCCCAAAGAGTCAGATATGGCTGAGCAACTAAGCAATCATAGCATATAGCTGTTTAAAATTTTGCCATTTAAAACCATTGAAACCCATTCTTACTAAGCTATGAGAAAGTAGGTGACTGGGGGGATTTGGCCCAGGGGTCATAGTGTCCTGATCCCTGCCCTCACTTAGGATTTCTTTTGCAGATTAATGTATAACATTTTATGACTCAATGCTATTGCAAGCAAGGCGGCTGTTTGTTTGTTTGTTTGTTTTTGCTTTGTTTTCAAAATTACCCATGTTCACAGTGGGCAGAGACAGCACTGTCCTTCACTCCCTGGGACAGAGTTTGGCCTCCTAGATCATGCGGGGGTGAAGATGCTCTACTTACTTCCTGATTACTTGTTGTTCACCAGTGAAGTTGGATGTCAAGGCCCCATCTCTGAATGCACTTAACATTTCATTGGTGAAAAGAGGGACTCACCTGAGGAGGTGACAGGCAGATGTTAGCCCAGAGACCAGAGGCCAGGTGTTGGCTACAAGACAAGTCTGGGTGGATCTGGAGCATCCTGGCCACAAATAACTGAGTCATGGATTAGTTCACTGAGCTGATGCTGACTGAGCTGCTGTGTGTTTGCACTGTGCTGCGTACTGGGAAGACAGCCCTGAGCAACAGAGGATTTCCACATCTGGAGTCTACATTTAAGTAAGGCAAGGCAGATAACACACACGTGGACAAAAAAGTCAAGAATGCTACCAAATGCTGAAGTGCCTGGAAGAAGGTGAAACAGGTGATGTAAGAGTGTCATCTGGTAGGGGTGGCAAGACTGAAAAAGGAGCTGTTTAGGAGAAAGAACAAGGAAGATAGAGCCAAAGTGAGTACAAACCCTGGGGACAAGAACCAAGGGCCATCTAGGAATCTGGATCAGGAGTTGCTGTCTAAAGTGGGATTTTCAGTGGAGACAGGGACCTTTTAATTGTTGTCCACCAGTGAAGCTGGATGTCAAGGCCCCATCTCTGAATGCACTTAACATTTCATTGGTGAAAAGAGGGGCTCACCTGAGGAGTTGACAGGCAGATGTTAGCCCAGAGACCAGAGGCCAGATGTGGGCTGCAAGACAAGTCTGGGTGGAACTGGAGCATCCTGGCCACAAATAATTGAGTCATGGATTAGTTCACTGAGCTGATGCTGACTGAGCTGCTGTGTGTTTGCACTGTGCTGCGTACTGGGAAGACAGCCCTGAGCAACAGAGGATTTCCACATCTGGAGTCTACATTTAAGTAAGGCAAGGCAGATAACACACACGTGGACAAAAAAGTCAAGAATGCTACCAAATGCTGAAGTGCCTGCAAGAAGGTGAAACAGGTGATGTAAGAGTGTCATCTGGTGGGGGTGGCAAGACTGAAGAAGGAGCTGTTTAGGAGAAAGAACAAGGAAGACAGAACCAAAGCGAGTGCAAACCCTGGGGACAGGAACCAAGAGCCATCTAGGAATCTGGATCAGGAGTTGCTGTCTAAAGTGGGATTTTCAGTGGAGACAGGGACCTTTTANAGAGAAACACTGCTGAGATGGGGCAGGGGCGTGGGGAGGGGGGCGGGACAGCACGTTCCCAGTCGGCAGCTCGAAAGCCAAGGTGTAAAGTCTGACTTCCACCTTGAGCCCAGCTGTCACTCTTGTGCAAGTTGGAACCTTGCTGTCACTCCTTCCCTGAGCCGTTGTTGTCTCAGCTGTCCAGTCAGGACAGTGGCTACCCCTCAGGGGACGCAGCTCCTTGGGAGCAGCGATTTCACCTGTTTGTGATCACTTTTCTGTCCTTAGTGTTTGAGAAGCAAAACCAACGTGCCCTGATCAACAGCAAGGGACTACTGCAGAGAACAGGGATAGACCTATGATAGACCACAATGGAAAAGAATATTTCAAAAAGAAGATATACATATATGTATACCTAAATCACTTTACTGTACAGCAGCAATTAACACAACATTGTAAATCCACTATGCTTTAATAATTTTTTAAAATTCAATATGCCCTGTTAAAAACTATTGAGAACAGGCAAAAGTAACTCACTGCCTGCACCGCCCCCACCCGGAAATTTCCACTCCTGGAAAATAAGACTCTGAATGAACTAAATAGTTTATTTATCAAGACTAACTCCTTGAGGTCCATTTCTTGACTATTACTTTCTGCACCTTAGCTGATAAGGGAAAATTCTGATCAATCCTGACGGCTCACCACCTTGCAAGGCCTGATTTAAAAATCACTTTGGCCCGAAGACCCAGTAAATAGCCTTCCCTGAAGTCCTCATTTTGAGGTCCTGCAGTCACAGGCTGTCCCTCTAACTGCAGTAAGTGTAATAGATTCAGCTTTGCTGGATCAGCTTGGTGTTTCTGGTCCCTCAACAGTGAACATCCACAACGTGACCAAGCCCTGGGGAACACTCATTGTCCTGACTTCTGAGACGTGTCCTGCACATGAGTGTCCTTTACTTTATAGATCAGGAGCCAGACCTCACAGTGGACCCTACTATTGTGACCTTGGGGAATTCACCTAAGCTGCCCAAAGTTAGTTCCTTCTCTGTGAAGTGAGGGCCACTAATAGTTTCCATCTGATGTTTTCCTATGAGGATTAAAGGAGGAAAAAAACCCATGCCCTACTTTTGTGACAAATTCCAAATATCAATGCTGAAGATACTTACAAAGATACATTTTTTTCCTTAACAGGTGACCATTTACTATGTGGTAGACATTTTTTTGAACTGTGGTGTTGGTGAGGACTCTTGAGAGTCCCTTGGACTGCAAGGAGACCAAACCAGTCCATCCTAAAGGAAATCAGTCCTGAATGTTCTCATTGGAACAACTGATGCTGAAGCTGAAGCTCCAATACAATGGCCACCTGATGCGAAGAACTGACTCACTAGAAAAGACCTTGATGCTGGGAAANTCTTGAGAGTCCCTTGGACTGCAAGGAGACCAAACCAGTCCATCCTAAAGGAAATCAGTCCTGAATGTTCTCATTGGAACAACTGATGCTGAAGCTGAAGCTCCAATACAATGGCCACCTGATGCGAAGAACTGACTCACTAGAAAAGACCTTGATGCTGGGAAAGATTGAAGGCATGAGGAGAAAGGGACAACAGAGGATGATATGGTTGGATGGCATCACTGACTCGATGAACATGAGTCTGAACAAGCTCCAGGTATTGGTGATGGACAGGGAAGCCTGGAATGCTGCAGTCAATGGGGTCACAAAGAGTCAGACCCGACTGAGCGACTGAACTGATTGACTGACTGGACATTTTCTTTCCTGGGCATCATATACATTCTTACAGGTTATAAGAAGCTTAGAACATTGCAGTGACAGAAGATGATGTATTTTACTGCAAAATATTAGAAAAGGGATACAATTTTGTGATTATTCAATGTTTCACTGCTTGATTTGATCATAAGAATGAAAAAAAAAAAACCAACAAGAAAATCATCAAGACAGGTCTGGCTTTAAGACTTTGGTTGTTATTGTTCAAAATTTTTCTGCACTGGAGTGCATCTAGGCCTTTGGGCTGTAAAGAAGGCACAGCCATTTCAGTGACCTTTGGCTTTCTTAGTTGTCCCTGAAGCTCCACTGTGACAGCATCTCCAAAGGCCCAAAGCTAATTCCCGGGGTGTTATCGTCAGCCTGGGGACGAGCAGACATGGGAGCCCTCACGTCACTCGGGGAGTGAGCAGGCAGCTGGGAAAAGAGGCAAAGATGTGGAAACACTCTGAGGCCTAGAGAAGCAAGAAGACAGTTATGAATCTGAATTTCCCAGGAAAATGAGCTGCAGGGTGAGTTTATGGACTTTGCTGACAGAGCCCTTGGCGATGACATTCAAATCTCCTGCAATGTGGAGGCGTGGAGGCGTGAGAAGCCCTTTCAGAGTGTGAAAGCATCATATCCGGGAGACCCCAGGGCCTGGAGAACAGCTGGGTTTGCACTTTCACAAAGAGCCCGTGGTCCTAGGAGATTCACTTCTCCATGTGAGCCCCACACTTTCGACTCCAGCCCCTCCTGCCCTATTCCTGAAAGCACAGTGTCCGGGTACCAGGTCGTCAGGTCCTTGCCTTCAGTGTTCTTGGTTTGAGGCTATGAGGTCTGAGTTTAATGTAAATGCTTAGAATCAATTGCCAAGCGGCTAGTTAGAGAATTCAAACCAAACTGGCAGAGCACCTGGGGATTTACCAGCAGTCTCGGTGGGACCAACCCAATTTTGTTTTTAATATTTATTTATTTGGCTGTGCCAGGTCTTAGTCGTGGCACTCGCGCTCCGCCATCTTCACTGTGGCATGTGTATTCTTTAGCTGCGGGGTATGAACTCTTAGCTGCAGAATGTGAAATCTAGTTCCCTGACCAAGGATTGAACCCGGGCCCCTGCACTGGGAGCACAGAATCTTAACCACTGGACCACCAGGGAAATTCCAGAACCAGCACAATTTTGATGTTTCCCCCCAGGCAAGAGAAACCAAGACAGGGTGCCCTTTGCCACTCAAATCTACTCAAATCCTCCAAGCAGCAGCGAGCCGTCCTCAACAGCCACTGTCTAGGGTTTAACCAGATGCCTGTTAAACAATTGGAAAACAACAGCTATAGGAACAAATAAAGAAGAAAAAGAAAGGAAGCGGAAAAGAGAGGGCAGGAGAAAGTGGGAAATTTATAAAAGAGTAGCTTAGAATTGCTCATTGAATGCAATGATTTTACAGGAAGCTGATGGTTGGTCTTTACTGAGATGCCTGTTAAACAATTGGAAAACAACAGCTATAGGAACAAATAAAGAAGAAAAAGAAAGGAAGCGGAAAAGAGAGGGCAGGAGAAAGTGGGAAATTTATAAAAGAGTAGCTTAGAATTGCTCATTGAATGCAATGATTTTACAGGAAGCTGATGGTTGGTCTTTACTGGAGGAAGAGGTAATTTTGCTACAGAACCTCTGCTCAAACCTCAGGTTTGCCGGTAGAGGCCAAACACACGCCCCAAACCCCTTCCCTTAAAGCCATTCAGTGAATCCGGCATTGAGAATCTCAGCTTCCCCATGAAACCCACAAGCAATTATCTCGGATTAGCAGGTGATCAGAACGGGCTTACCCCAAGTATTGTTTTCTAAACCCAGAGGGCTGGTGAAATTATTATCTGGTAATAACTCCAAAAGCCTTGTAGCTGGTAACATTTGTTCAAACTGGGGAGGAGAAATAGAAGGCCGTGACAGCATGGATACAGTCATTGTTCTAGTTTAATAGCAGGATAGAGTTTAAATGGAGTTGGCGATATTTATTTTTATTTCAGAAAAATGCATGAGGACCCCAAAAAGAGGGCCCCGCCTTAGCTCTTGGGTAACTTCTCTGAACCAGGTGCATCAGGAAAGGTTTTACAAACTTAAGGTACTAATGATTGACGGCTCAGAACGGCTCAGACTTACCTGTTTACATCGCACGGTTATGCTTCACATGGTTCAGGAAGACTGAAAGGAGGGTGTCCAGATGTTTAAAGTAGACTAGCTCACAGTCTGAAAGACAGTCAAGGAATAGTAACTATTGGGTCAGAGATAATAAAAGCTAGTCGGTTAATTCGGGACTTTCATTTCAATCACATACTAACCCATGTATGTTTTAGGAGATAAAATCATATATGCAAGTGAAAGTCCAGAAAAATCATAAAGAACTGTAAAAAAAGAAAAATGAAGGTCATAATCATTGCTAAATGTTTTCTAGGCCATGAAAAAAGAGGTCCAAGTGACAGGAATAGCTTTCTTATCAAAAGGATACCGTATGCACATTACTTCCAGTGAAATTAAGGCTGCTAGAAATGCTTTCTTCCTTCAAACTCACACATCATTCTGTTTAACAAATGGACTTTTGACTGCCCCAGTCTGTTATGAGGAGAAAGTAATGGCACCCCACTCCAGTACTCTTGCCTGGAAAATCCCATGGACAGAGGAGCCTGGTAGGCTGCAGTCCATGGGGTTGCTAAGAGTCGGACACGACTGAGCGACTTCACTTTCTCTTTTCACCTTCATGCATCAAAGAAGGAAATGGCAACCCACTCCAGTGTTCTTGCATGGAGAATCCCAGGGACGGCAGAGCCTGGTGGGCTGCCGTCTATGGGGTCGCACAGAGTCAGACACGGCTGAAGTGACTTAGCAGCAGCAGCAGCATTCTGTTATGATGTGCTTGGTGCCTGGGGCTCATGAGTGAGAGTTCCTCCTGAAGACAGTGATATAGAGACCCCCCAGCTCATAGCTTCTCCCAGTTAGGCGCCTCCAGTCCCCAGGTCCACTTACCTGAATGGGAATAATGTTTGTGTCTAACTCCGGGATTTGCTTCTGTGGTTGGAGGGAAAAAAAATTAAAAATCTCACCTAAAACCCCTTCATTCTCAATAATGGAAACATCAGGTCATTTTTATTATGCTGTCTGCAAAATTTACAGATTTGGGCAAGCGAGGGAGATACAGATTACTTATAGCCTAAGCAGGCCATGAGAACACCATCGGGTTTCGGTTTGGTTTTTTTTTTTTTTCAAAAGAAGGCTGAACCCAGACCTGGCTCAATGGCGCCCCCAGGTGAACGCGTGCAGACCTGCGACTCAACGTCGCCAGTTGGACTGGAAGACGTCTTCAGAGTGCACCAGAGGGTGGTCTCAGACCTGGCAGGGACAGATCTGATGGGAAGGACGCTGATGTGGACGCTGTGCATATTCTTGAGACCTCAGGGAATGCTCTGAAGGCTGATGAGTGAAAACAGGCTGAACACATCCAGTGGGCATTTTCAGCCAGCAATTCACAGGGCCGGGCACATTCTTATTCCATGGGGCATGGCAGATTCCGTACAGGGTCCTGCTCTTCTCACTTGTTGCTGGACCTGCTTTCTGATGCCAAAGTCTGTTCCTATCATGCAATGGACAGCCCACTCCGTGACCAACCCGGTCCTCCCGTCCTCCCCACAGCAGTGACAGTCTCTCTTCTGCAAAAGTATGTGGTAACCACAGGCTCACTCTATCCAGTGCGGTTTTGATCTTCTGAACAACAGCACAAGGATCCAGATGGTGGCTTGTACTGTTTTTGGAAGATACAGCTTCCTCTAAACCAGAGGTTGGCCAACATTCACTGAAGAACCCGAGTGAAAATATAAATATTTTAGGGTTGCATGTCAAGAGGGAAAGTTCAAGAATATGATCTGGGGGTATATGCAGCCATCTGGGCTTCCCTGGTAGCTCTGATGGTAGAGAATCCGCCTGCAATATGGGAGGCCAGGGTTCCATCCCTGGGCTGGGAAGATCTCCTGGAGGAGGAAATGGCAACTCACTCCATCACCTGGAGAATCCCCATGGACAGAGGAGCCCCGGGGGCTACAGTCCATGTGGTCCCAAAGAGTCAGATATGGCTGAGCAACTAAGCAATCATAGCATATAGCTGTTTAAAATTTTGCCATTTAAAACCATTGAAACCCATTCTTACTAAGCTATGAGAAAGTAGGTGACTGGGGGGATTTGGCCCAGGGGTCATAGTGTCCTGATCCCTGCCCTCACTTAGGATTTCTTTTGCAGATTAATGTATAACATTTTATGACTCAATGCTATTGCAAGCAAGGCGGCTGTTTGTTTGTTTGTTTGTTTTTGCTTTGTTTTCAAAATTACCCATGTTCACAGTGGGCAGAGACAGCACTGTCCTTCACTCCCTGGGACAGAGTTTGGCCTCCTAGATCATGCGGGGGTGAAGATGCTCTACTTACTTCCTGATTACTTGTTGTTCACCAGTGAAGTTGGATGTCAAGGCCCCATCTCTGAATGCACTTAACATTTCATTGGTGAAAAGAGGGACTCACCTGAGGAGGTGACAGGCAGATGTTAGCCCAGAGACCAGAGGCCAGGTGTTGGCTACAAGACAAGTCTGGGTGGATCTGGAGCATCCTGGCCACAAATAACTGAGTCATGGATTAGTTCACTGAGCTGATGCTGACTGAGCTGCTGTGTGTTTGCACTGTGCTGCGTACTGGGAAGACAGCCCTGAGCAACAGAGGATTTCCACATCTGGAGTCTACATTTAAGTAAGGCAAGGCAGATAACACACACGTGGACAAAAAAGTCAAGAATGCTACCAAATGCTGAAGTGCCTGCAAGAAGGTGAAACAGGTGATGTAAGAGTGTCATCTGGTAGGGGTGGCAAGACTGAAAAAGGAGCTGTTTAGGAGAAAGAACAAGGAAGATAGAGCCAAAGTGAGTACAAACCCTGGGGACAAGAACCAAGGGCCATCTAGGAATCTGGATCAGGAGTTGCTGTCTAAAGTGGGATTTTCAGTGGAGACAGGGACCTTTTACAGGGCCACTGAGAGAGGAAGGATAGAAAAATGCTTTTGTAGAGTTAATTTTTCTAAATCCTGAGAAATTATGTGAGCAAGGGATTCTGTGGAAATAATTACTAGATTGGTGTGGTGAAATGTGTGCAGTAAGCTGAACATTAAGGACCAGAGGAGAGCAGCGGGATGTTGTCCAGATTTTACCTTGAAGGTGATGGAGAGCCAGCAGAAAGGCAGGTACGCAGTGCATTTTGCAAGATTCACTTGGCAGCTCTGTTTGGGAGGGGTTGAAAGGAAAATGGAAGCTTATTTTTTTTTTTTCTTTCTAAATTTGTTGCTCCCTCAATTTAATCAAAGGTTTGTGACTGGGACATCAAACCAGCAAGAGCTCCCTCATTGTTTGTGGGGCTTGTTCACGCCTGGAGTGGACCCCACTGCACGGCACCAGGCAAAGCCATTCCCGGTACTGATGACCTAGGCTGAGCTCTGACTTCGTGGAGCTGGAATTAATTCCACATGTGACCCGGGAAGCTCTGAGGGTCCACAGAAGGTCCATAGGTATCCCCAGATGTTAACAGTAGACAAAGGGAGAGAAGAAGAGTGGACAGTATACCCACACACCCCCGCCCCCACCCCCGGAGGCAGCCAGGTGAGGATCCTGCCTCTTAGGTGCCAGTCCTGGCTCAGAGACTAGTTAAGCTGTGTGACCTCTGGTGAGTGGCTTAACCTCTCTGATCCTTGATCCCCTCTCCCCTTCACCTCATCCCCACCAGATTCCAGTAATACAGAGCAAAGTTTGGTGATGGTATGTGCCCAGGAACACCACCTGGGAGCTTAAAATATACCAATTCTTGGCCCAGCCCCAGACCAGCCAAATGGGAGTCTCAGGGGGTGGGACCCAGCTTACATACTTGGAGAAAGGAAGTGTTCCGGGTTTTGCTAATGTCCAGGTGGGGTTGGGAGGCACTGGCATTAGGCACAGGGCCCAGGGGGTGACCAGTAGCCCCAGTCAACTCCCCGGCCAGGGAAGTGTCAATTTACAGATCATTTGCAGTCCTGAATAGCCTTTGGAAGGACTGATGCCGAAGCTCCAATACTTTGGTCACCTGATGCGAAGAGCCGAGTCATTGGAAAAGACCCTGATGCTGGGAAAGATTGAAGGCAGGAAGAGAAGGGAATGGCAGAGGATGAGATGGTTGGATGGCATCACTGACTCTGTGGACATGAGTTTGAGCAAGTTCAGGGAGTTGGTGATGGACAGGGACACCTGGCGCGCTGCAGCCCATGGGGTTGCAAAGAGGTGGACATGACTGAGCAACTGAACAACAACATCCCGGTTCAACCACAGTGAGGTGACAGGAGCCTGGGTTCCGGAGCCAGTGGGCTGGGTTGAGGCTGATGAAATCAATGAGGACCTCCGAGGAGCTGCGTAGAGGAACCCCCCGCCCCACCCCTGCCCCAGCATCCTCACTTTCTCCCCTGTGCTCTGCCGTCTAGCTCTGCCTCCCACACCCCAGGGGGTCACCTCCCTGCACCCCGGGAGTGGTACCCCTGCTGTACTGACCAGGTGCCCCCGATTCCATCTGCTACACACTAAACGCAGACCAGCTATCCACACCCTTCCTTGGATTTACACCCTCAGTTATTTTAAACTGCATCTTAACGCTTCCCAGCTTCCAAAGTTCCATCCAGCAGGAAGACTGTAACCGGGAAGAGCCAATTCTGACTCCTTGCTGGATGTTTCTTTGCCTTTTTACCCTGTGCTTTGTGATGCTTTTGTTATTATAACCCTATATAGTAGCCTGCCTCAGGGAACCTGCCCCGTGGCCTGAATGTTAAATTAAAGTGCCTGTGTTCAGCCAACAGGGAGACAGTCTGACCCTGCCCACCTGAGAATGGCTATGGAAGAGGAAAAATGAACACATCTCCTCCTATTTTGCAAGATAAATGGTGAAGTTACTTTACTTTCTTACCTCCTCCCCCTCTCTGTTCTATAAAAGAACGTGTCATCCAGACCCGAAAAGATGGTTTTTATGAAGACACTAGATGGTCATCTCCTCAGTCAGTTCAGTTCAGTCGCTCAGTCGTGTCCGACTCTTTGCGACCCCATGAATTGCAGCACGCCAGGCCTCCCTATCCATCACCATCTCCCGGAGTTCACTCAGACTCACGTCCATCGAGTCCGTGATGCCATCCAGCCATCTCATCCTCGGTCGTCCCCTTCTCCTCCTGCCCCCAATCCCTCCCAGCATCAGAGTCTTTTCCAATGAGTCAACTCTTCGCATGAGGTGGCCAAAGTCAGCCAGCTCATATTCCTTGCCTCAACACCTCGTCTTCTCTCATTTTATCAGCCAGTCTCGCATCAGAACAAGCTTGGACTTGGGAACAAGCCCTCATTGGCTGCTTCTCCTGACATCTGAGAGTCCCCAGCGCGTGATTTGAGCTTTAGGGAAGAGACTCCTCACCAGGAGCCCTGGAGGAACAAAAAGTGCATGTCTCACTTTTTGAATCAGCTGCACTGAGGCGTGATTCACATACAGTGCGTGGGAGCTGGAGCCGAGGTGGAGAAACCGTGGTTTCTGAGCAGAGCTTCCCTCTCATGGGCACACGCCCCTATCCTAGGTCCGGTTGAAATTTGGGGTTGGGTTCAGGGGTCCTGGGGGGCCTGAGATGTGCAATTCTGACAAATCTTGGGGGCTCCTGATGCTGCTGGTGGGGAGCAGCAGCCTGAGGACCCCGGGAGGACTTGGCCTCTGAGGACACCATCATCTCGACGCCAAGATCAGCAGAAGGCAGGCTGGGACCAGGGGATTCAACTGTGCTTGGAAAACCTCATTCAATGCCAAAAGCAGAAAGTGAGCCAGACAGGTTAAAGCTGGTATGGGGATGGGCATTGACCAGCATCTGGGGAAAGAATTCTCCCCATTCTACAGACAGAGAAACTGAGGCTAAGGGAGGTTAAGCACCCTGCTCTAGGGTATGTGTATTTGCAAGTGGAGACAGGCTTGGGAACCTCACATCCAATTCTAAATCCAGCGTCCTCTGTCAGAGTTGCCTATCCTAGGTGTCTAAGAAGAACTAGGACATGGGAGACCAGTGTCGGGAGGAAGGAAGGAAGAAGGGAAAGCGTTGGGAGCAGAGGAAGAAGGGAAGAGGCGTGTGGCTAAATCTTCTGAGCCTGTTTTCTCCTCTGTGAGATGGAGAGAATTGCTCCCTGGAGGTTCAACTGGCTAATCTTCAGACAGGCACTAAAAATAAAAGTTTCCTCTTTAAGATAACGTAAATAAAGTGATTCTTGAGCCAAAACTGTCAGGACTGTGTGTGTGGTGCACAGTGGGAATTTAATAAAGAACAGTCAAATTATGTGTAAATTAGGACTCTTTCAGCTGGAAGAGAGAGATTTAGATTTGCTGAAGCAGGAAGTGGAATGTGTTTGCTCACCTAAATGGCAATGCCGGCACGGAAGGATCCGGCAGCCCAATAATGCCCTGCTCTGCCGCCATGGCCCCCGCTGCTTCTCCCTGTTGAATTTACTGGACCATTTCTCCCACCTTGTAGGAAAAACGGATCCCTGTAGCCTGAGACTTGATATTCCTTCTCGACTACCCCAGAGACCATGTCTCTTTCAGCAGAAGACCTCTAACAGTGGGCTGACCGTGACCAGTCCTGGGAGAGAGTTAACCCTTGGAAGACAAGCCACCTCCATCAGACCCCACGCCCTGCCCTAAAGGACAAAGGGAGTTTTTCCATCAGAAGGAAGGGGGCCAGTTAGGCAAGACAACTGCTATGGACTTCAATATACCAAAGCACTTTTTAAAAAAGAAAAAGTACTATCAGCCTTAATCCATGTTAAGTGCAATAACTTCTTGCACTTTTTAGCAAGAACAAGCACCCTTTCTGGTCTGTAGGCACTAGGAGATGCTGGGGGACAGGACACAAAGCAGACAGAGGACCACAGACGACTGTGAAATAGAGCTCAGCTCTGTGTCTCCCAAATCAAATGAGAACAGAGAGGGCTTAACTCTGGGGCACAGGGAACCAGGGAAGGAACCGTCCTTCCCAGGAAGACAAGCACCAAAATATTGGGCAGGAAAACAAAAATAACTTACTTCACTTTTAAATGACACACCTTTTAAAGCAAAACACAGGACATAACATACTTTATTTTTACCTTTTATTGAAATATAATTGATTTACAACATCCTATTACTTTCAAGTGTCCAACACAGTGATTCAATATTTTAAAGCTATGAAAAAATACTTGTCATATTTTACTCTGTTGTATAATATATTCTTGTTGGTTATCTATTTTAAACGTAATGGTTTGTATCTCTTAATCACTTACCCATAACTCATTCCTCCCACTTCCTTCCCCCACTAGTTTTTTTTTTCTATGTCTGTGAGTCTGTTTCTGTTTTGCTATATATATTTGTTTACTACACACAATCATTTTTTAGATTCTACATATGTGATATCATACAGCATTTGTCCTTCTTGTTCTGACATATTTCACTAGGTAGGATATTCTCTAGGTCCATCCATGTTCCTGCAAATGGCACAATTTCATGCTTTTTTATGGCTGAGTTTTATTCTGTTGTCTATATTTACCATATCTTCTTAANCATATAAGTGATATCATACAGCATTTGTCCTTCTTGTTCTGACATATTTCACTAGGTAGGATATTCTCTAGGTCCATCCATGTTCCTGCAAATGGCACAATTTCATGCTTTTTTATGGCTGAGTTTTATTCTGTTGTCTATATTTACCATATCTTCTTAAACCAGTCATCTGTTGATGGGCCCTTGGGTTGCTTCCATGTCTTGGCTATTGTAAATAGTGTTACTGTCAACAATGGGGTGCACGTATCTTTGTGAGTTAGTGGGTTTTTTTTTTCTGAATATATGCCCAAGAGGGGAATTGCTGGATCATATGGTAGTTCTATTATTAGTTTTTCTGAGGAACCTCCATACTGTTCTCCGTAGTGGCTGCACCAATTTACATTCCCACCAACAGTGTACAAGAGTTCCCTTTTTTCCACACCCTTACCAACAATTTGTTATTGTAGACTTGTTGATAATGGCTATTCTGACTGGTATGAAGTAAAGGGCTGATGCTGAAGCTGAAGCTCCAATACTCTGGCCACCTGATGTGAAGAACTGACTCATTGGAAAAGACCCTGATGCTGAGAAGGATTGAAGGCAAAGGAGAAGGGGACAGCAAAGGATGAGATGGTTGGATGGAATCACCGACTTGGACATGAGTTTGAGCAAGCTCCGGGAGATGGGTAAAAGACAGGGAAGGCTGGCATGCTGCAGTCCATGGGGTCGCAAAGAGCTGGACACGACTGAGCGACTGAACTGAACTGATGAAGTGATACCTCATTATAGTTTTAATTTACATTTGTCTAATAATTAGCAATGTTGAGCATCTTTTCATGTGCCTGTTATCTGTATGTCTTCTTTGAAAAAATATCTATTAGGGCTTCTGCCTATTTTTTAATTGGCTTGGTTGTTTTTTTGTTTGTTTTTTTTGATATGTGTATGAGCTGTTAATGGGACTCCCTGGTAGCTCAGCTGGTAAAGAACCTGCCTGCAATGCGGGAGACCTGGGCTCCATCCCTGGGTTGGGAAGATCCCCTGGAGGAGGGCATGGCAACCCACTCCAGTGTTCTTGCCTGGAGAAACCCTGTGGACAGAGGAGCCTGGCAGGCTACAGTCCGTGGGATCGCAAGAGTCAGACACAAATGAGCGACACAGCACACACATGAGCTGTTAATACTTTTTGAATTTTAACCCCTTATCAGTCATATCACTTGCACACATATTTTTTTTTCTCATTCAGAGATTGTCTTTTCCTTCTGTTAATGGTTTCCTTTGCTGTGCAAAAGCTTTTAAGTTTAATTAGGTCCCATTTGCTTATTTTTGATTTTGTTTCCATTACTCCAGGAGACAGACCCAAAAAGATATGGCTATGACTTATGTCAAAGGGTGTTCAGCTGTGTTCTCTTCCAGCAGTTTTACGGTTTCTAGTCTCACATTTGAATTTATCTTTGTATATGGTTTGAGAAAATGTTCCTCTTTTACATATAGCTGTCTATCAGCATTCTTTAATTTTTAACTTTGTCTCTTTTTCAGCATAACACAAGAAGGTAGATTATAGGTATAGAATGTAACAGCAAAGAAAGAAAATAGAACAAAAAGGTGGTGACCTTTTGGCATGTATTTTTGTTTTATGTGGCACATATTGAAGACAATACTGAAAATGATTTGAACTATGAGAAACTCAGACTCTACCTCTTGAAGAGTCCTAGGAAAGGGATTTTTTAAAGTGGGTACTTCCCCCATAATAAAGATGCTGGTCTCTGATGGTCTCTGCCCATCTTTCTCTCACCCTTTAGTAAGTGTGTTTTTCAGGGATCCCTCTGATGCATATTCCCCAAATTCCATCTCTGAGTTGATCTGAACCCCAGCTGCAGAAGATGAAGTGATTAATCACTCATTCTCTCAACCAGTGTTTACAGGGTTCCTAGAGGCAGCTCTCATATGAAATGCAACCCCAATATTTAGAAGGTAGGAGAGCTTCCACGTAACTCGTATTTCTACGTGCAGGTTGGTCATTGAGTTACAGTCGTAGGAATGCTGTAGTCATGTATGAATATTAATTGGAAGGATTGATGCTGAAGCTGAAGTTTCAATATTTTGGTACATTGGCCACTTATTGCAAAGAGCCAACTCACTGGAAAAGACCCTGATGCTAGAAAGATTGAAGGCAGGAGTAGAAGGGGATGACAGAGGAAGAGACAGTTCAATGCCATCACCGACTCAAAGGACATGAGTTTGAGCAAACTCAGGGAGATGATGACGGACAGGGAAGCCTGGCTTGCTGCAGTTGAGTCACAAAGGGTTGGACAGGACTTAGCGACTGAACACAACACACAGGAAGGAACTGATTTCCTCCAGGAATTTCATTTTCCCTTTACCCTTCATAGGTAAGCACGCCAAAGACTTCTGGTTTCTTGGATCAGTTAGTTCAGTTCAGTTCAGTCGCTCAATCGTGTCCAACTCTTTGCGACCCCATGAATCGCAGCACACCAGGCCACCCTGTCCATCACCAACTCCCGGAGTTCACTCAGACTCACATCCATCAAGTCGGTGATGCCATCCAGCCATCTCATCCTCTGTTGTCCCCTTCTCCTCCTGCCCCCAATCCCTCTCAGCATCAAAGTCTTTTCCAATGAGTCAACTCTTCGCATGAGGTGGCCAGAGTATTGGAGTTTCAGCTTTAGCATCAGTCCTTCCAATGAATATTCAGGACTGATTTCCTTTAGGATGGACTGGTTGGATCTCCTTGCAGTCCAAGGGACTCTCAAGAGTCTTCTCCAACACCACAGTTCAAAAGCATCAGTTCTTCGGTGCTCAGCTTTCTTCACAGTCCAACTCTTACATCCATACATGACTACTGGAAAAACTATAGCTTTGACTAGACGGACCTTTGTTGGCAAAGTAATGTCTCTGCTTTTTAAAACCCTGAATTGGTTTAGTTGCTTGTGAACTGCTACCAGAGGGAACCTTTCTATATCTCTGTACTGAGTGAGTCTCTGTTCTTCTTTTCTGATCCATCCTTAGATGTTGTCTGAATGCAGCACTAACTGCCTTACTTTTTGTAATTTTGTGGAGGACAGGATTTCTGTGGGTGTGAGAGCTGACCCCAGATTGATTCTGTTATATCATCAGTCAGATACTAGTCTCCAGCGAATATGAACATTTCTGACTCATTGAAGAATTAAGTAAACCTCCCAGGACAGCTTTGGAAAATTCCACTGCGGACCACTGGGTGTGTGAAGACCTATTACCTGTCAGCCTATGTGGCATTTGCTTTGGTGTGATATTCCAAAGACTCCAACCAAAACCTTGTTCACTCAGGGGCTGAATCAATAAAGACAAGTTTTGCAGGGTTTATACTCTGCCTCGCTCTTGCATCTAGGTCCCTTGGTTGGTGAATCCCCCATATAGAGTCTGTGTTTTCTGTACTCACCCAGGCCCAGGTGCCAGGGTGAAGTCTGGCAACCTTAGAATTTATGTGTCCGCAAGCTGGACAAATGCAGAGATGGGAACTGGGTGCTGCTTGAGGGGCCCCATCGCCATTGCTGAAGACCATCCCCTTGACCAAGGGGACCACTGAGGTCATGACAGGCTGACCTGGCCCCTCCAGGTATTTCAGGGCCAGTAAGAGCTTTAGTCTCATTTTTTTTTAAATGCACCTGGTCGCTTGCTCTTCTCATTTCAAGAGAGGTCCCATTCCCTGTTTAACTTGGGGTAGAATCATGTGTCATTCTTGTTGTTAAACAACAACTAAACAGTTGCTCGGTTGTGTCTGACTCTCTATGACCTCGTGGACTGTAATCCACCAGCCTTCTCTGTCCTGGGATTCTCCAGTCAAGAACACTGTGTTACTCTAACTTAGCCAACTGCCCCAAACACACGTCTTCCTTTCTCTTTTCTGAGTCATGTGTGTGATCCACACCCCAATTCTGTTGTAGGAGATGCATGACTTTGCAACCACCCATGACATGCTCGTGTACCAAACCCATAGCTGCCTTTGATCTTGACAAACCCGAGGGAGGTTAAGTACAATGTTAGGGACATGGCTGGGCCCTACGTTCTTTTTATTTCTCTTTGAAGGTATTGACCTGATGGCAACTCTGCCCTAAGATGGAAATTGGAAATATAATGTGATAGGAAGACTATTTTGCCCTGGTACTAAAACAGAGAAGGTTAAAAAATTTTTTCCAAACTTAGTCATAAATAATGAATTTGACAACTTTTATTATCTCACTTGAAAAGTTGTCCATGTGTTAAAAAGGCTTAACATCATTTGGGGCTCAAAAATAAATGATACATTCCTCACAAGCAGAAAATGCTCTATCATTGGACAGTCAAGGACATTAAAAAGGGTTTACAACACATCAGATGATTGTGAGGGTTTCTGGACTTGATGCTGAGGATGTCAAGATAAGGGAGATGTTTAGGTGACATTTGAATCAGTTGGCTGAAAAATATGACTTTTATAACTCAAAAGATTCTATAATATTAAAATAAAAATGCCATCCTATTGAAAGTCTTGGTGTTATTTGGCAAACTCTTTGTTTAAACTGCTTCAATTTGTATAATTCTAAAAACAGTTCTCCAAAGATACAACCCTGGATTCCCTTTCCTCATTGTTCTGACAAATATTTTCATTTCTAGTTTTCAGCTGTAATTGTACACCAGGATCCTTGCACCTCACAGATGGAAGTTCCCTGCCCTATCTTTCTTTCACTGTTACTTTCAACAGTTTGGAGATTGTGTTGAGGTTAAATCAAAAATCAAAACCTTGTCACTGGTGTTTTGCTTTCCCTTGGGGGAACATGCAGTTGGCTCGGCTCAGTCCTGACAAGGTAATGAAAGTCATTCTAATTTTTATTTAAGAAAAAGCAATTTTCATAAATGGTGTACCACTAATGGATCATGATCATCTGTAAGCCCCACAGCAAATTACTCTTAATCCAGTTTGCTGTGTTGCCTTACCTGAGGGAAATAAGACCCACCCTTCCTCTGGGCTGGCATACTGTTCCCAGAGACTTCTTCAATATATATTAATCCCGTCATTTATCTTTGTCAACTGAGAACAAAAATAATTTGCAGAAGAGTAAACAGAAGCCGGTAGGAGAAGGGAGCTCGCATTATTAAATGGCGGAAAGCAGGTGCTCGCAAAGCCAAGCTTATTTTTATTGCAAAACTTGAGTAATTCTCCTTCTGCATCTGTGCATAGTAAATACAAGCCAGGGGGAAAAAAATCTCATATTTTAGAGGAAACTGAAATCACTTCAGCTGAGGAAAGAGGGCCAGTACTGGCCTCGTGGCTTGATTTTTTAAATCAATCTGAAAATAGGAGATGAATGCTCGCCAAAGGGCAGAAGAGATAAAGGAAGGAGTGAGAGTTGAGGGGAATGTCCATTTGATTTCAAAGATGCAAAAATAATAAGATATACCTCCAATCATCAGTTTTCTGGACCAGATCTGGGTCTTGACTACATCTTCCCTTTTACTCACACTTTCCTGATTATTAAAATCATATTAAATCATTTAATGATTATTAAAATCTTTAAAACTTTCTAAAGCCAGTAATCATACTAAACTCATACTAAGCAGTATTAACTTCATTAATAATGACACGAATAATGCTACTAATACTAAGAATACTAATCGTGACTTTCTCTTGAGAGCCACCAGCTGTCAGACTCCGTTATAAACATTTTGAGATTGTCCTCAACATTGCCCCGATAAGGAAGAAGATAAATGAGGTCAGAGAGGTTAAATGAACCTCTCATGGCTAAACTTGCCACAATAGTCAGGAGCACATGCTGTATGTCAGATGATGGCAACCAAGCCTTTAGGGAGGTTTTACGGCTTACCCCCACTTGACAGATGAAGAAACTGAGGATTGGAAAAGTTTAGACACATGCACCAACTCACAAGGTGATTGAAGGAGTTGAGTCCCAGACTCAGGTCTCCCCATCTTCTGACCACTCCACTAGTGTGCTGTTAAGTCAAGAGCAATTTTAAAAAAAATTTTTATTGGAGTGTAGTTGATTTACAATGATGTGTTAGCTTCTGGTGTATAACAAAGTGAATCAGTTATACACATACATATATCCATTCTTTATTTAGATTATTTTCCCATATAGGCCATTACAGAGTATTTGAATAGAGTTCCCCGTGCTATATAGTAGGTCCTTATTAGCGATTTTCAAATTTAAGTTCATAGGCTGTGAAATCAATCTTCCCCTTGCTCTGTGGTGTCTCATTAAGGAAAACACAAACGAATACAAACACTCCTGGATATTTCAAAAACCCCAAGATGAACTCAGCCCGGTGCTATAGCCAGGTAGATCTTGGAGAACTGCTATTAGGCACCCAGCCGCATCCCCTCCATGCACCATCACCTCCTGGTTCTTGGAGCTGTGGTTTCTGCCTAACATTGCCAGTGGTCTCTACTGGCAGTGACTCAAAACTCATCTCTAAGAAATTCAGCTAAGAGGTGAACATCTTAGCTGCAGAGAAAGTGAGCAGAGAGCTGTAAGCTCTATCTTAACATGGAGGCTTTTATTTTAAGCCAAATGAAATTGAACTGTAAGAATATAAAGGTTAGGTAATTCTCTCTAGAGTTGGGTAGATGGTAGGGTCTCAGGCATACCAGTCTTCATATAATAATATACGTGTTCATTAATCCCTTCCGTTAATAACAGTCTATGGAGGGTCAAACACTGGGGGAAACCAAGTGAGATGCAGAGAGATCAGAGAACTTCCCTGGTGGTCCGGTGGCTAAGACTCCACACTCCTAGTGTAGGGCTCCCGGGTTCGGTCCCTGTCCAGGGAACTAGATCCCATGTGTCAAAACCAAGAGCCCACATGCCACAACCAAGATCTGGTGGAGCCAGATACATAAGTAAGTGTTTAAAAATTAAAGACAGGTCATTTCTTAAGGAGTTTGAAGTTTATTTTATCCCAATTAGCACAAACCACTGAGCCCAAACAAAAAGTTACGTGGGCACAAACAACTGGTCTTCCTCTTTCGTCCATCAAGGTGGGACTACATCAGCAGGTTTGGGGATTCAGACAACTGTGTGCTGGGCTTAGCAGAAGAAGTAGTCCTTTCCTAGGCTGCTGGTCTTTGGCACTCTCTAGTTAAAAGGAACTAAGCAAACGGTACATCTGACTTCTATGGGAAAAGCTCTTTTCATTTGGAAAGACCTCTCTTTAAATATCTGTACCATCAGATAGTTTCCAGGGGCATCATATCCATCCATCACATGCAACTCAGAATATCCTAACAAGGCTCCAAGTGTATCTTATTTAGGACACATTTCACTTTTAGGAGAAGCCAGTCAAAGACTAGAACCCCCCTTGAGTTTCATAATGACTGGATTCATCCTTAAGGAGCACATCTGTGCTGGTAATGTCCTGGAGGGTTTTCCACTGTGGAGAAGTGCAGTACAGCTTGAGTTTGGTGAAGGAGAAGTCTATCTTCCATGAAGAACGGGATATGGGCTATTCAGATCAATCTTAGGAAACGCTGGTACAGGAGTTAAAGTGTGGACAGGGATGTCCTTACACCCTTGCCCAAATACCTGTGGGATAATAATTCAGTTTCCTCCAGGAATAAGAGCACCCCAGGCTGAAGGTTGCTGTGTACAGTGCATGGATGTGTGCTTTGGAAAACCAGTGCCCTCTGTTCATGTATTTAGTACTCAGAGCAAGGCAACATGGAATGAAAAGAAGTTGAAAGGAAGGTGGGCCATGCGGTACCGATGGTTGTCCACTTGTGAATCTGGCATCTGAAGTAGTGATTACCTAAGAACACGGTTGAGCTGTGTGGAGGTGTGCTGCTAACCTGCAGTCCTGTCTGCCCAGCAGGATGAAGGCATGTGGTGACAGGTGAGTCGGCTGTAGCCGACGGATGGTCACTGCAGATCTTGCAGTTCTGCTACCGGGGTCATCTAAACACGGCGTGCAGGCCACTTCCCAGAGCATTCTCAATGTAAACACCCATCAGAACAATCCACCAAGGCTCATCTTTGCAGCATTATGGTCACCTCCATCAGTCTGCATTCTGATATTACACATTTGCTACTTAAGAAGAGTTCTCAGGTTTCTGAACTTTTACTCTGCGTCTGCTTCTGCCAAGTTTTTCACAGAAATACCTCACAGACTCTAAAGCAACCCTTTAAGGCAGTTCTTGAAGTTTCCATCATGCAGACGTGGAGAGGGCTGTAGAGAGAGGTTAATCAGCTTGGCCAAGATCATGCAGTAAGGGAGTGACTGGTGGGAGCTTACAACCAGATCTGTCTCTGAGCTGTGAGCCAGGCAAAGTTACCTTGTACATGGTAAGATGTCTACCAGTAAATATTTCTGAATGATTTTTAGTAAGCTTCTAAAGGCTCAACTCTTAGTTTTAATCATCCCTGATCTTGACTTTTCAAATAGACAGAAATCGTGACTGTTACTCTCCTCTCATTTAGCAGATGGCATGAAGGTCCCATTAGGAACCCTATTTTTCATGATTTCATTTATTTTTTAGTTCCAATTCACTCTTCCAGGAGATATTTACTCAGCAGATTCAGGGTTCCAGGTTGTGGTCTAGGCACTGGGGATCCAGAGGAGTAAGGTGGATACATGCCTGCTAGCGGTACAGACATTTTAGCGCAGTGTTATTAATACTAGGAATCAGGTTTATTGGATGAAGGGCGTCGCTTCATCTTGTTCCAATGAAGGGTCAAAATACCATAAAGCATCTAGGTTTGCTCCAGAAATTCATTATACATTTGTTCTTGTTGTTCAGTCTCTAGGTCATGTCCAGTTTTTTGCAACCCCATGGATGGCAGCACCCTAGTCTTCCCTGTCCTTCTCTATCTCCTGGAGATTGTCCAAACTCACGTTCATTGAGTCGGTCATGCCATCCAGCCATCTCATCCTCTGTCATCCCTTTCTCCTGCTCTCAATCCTTTCCAGCATCAGGGTCCTTTCCATCAGATGGCAAAAATGTTGGAGTTTCAGCTTCAGCATCAGTCTTTCTATTGAATATTAAGGGTTGATTTCCTTTAGGATTGACTGGTTTGATCCTTCTGCTGTCCAAGGGACTCTCAAGAGTCTTCTCCAGCCACAGTTCAAAAGCATCGATTCTTCAGCACGAGGCCTCCTTTGTGGTCCAACTCTTACATCCATACACGACTACTGGAAAAACCATAGGTTTGACTATATGGATGTTTGTCAGCAAAATGATGTCTCTGCTTTTTAATACACTGTCTAGGTTTGTCATAGCTTTCTTTCCAAGGAGCAAGCATCTTTTAAATTTCATGGCTGCAGTCACTGTCTGCAGTGATTTTCGAAACTAGGAAGACAAAGTCTTCCACTGTTTCCACTTTTCCCCTCATCTATTNATGTCTCTGCTTTTTAATACACTGTCTAGGTTTGTCATAGCTTTCTTTCCAAGGAGCAAGCATCTTTTAAATTTCATGGCTGCAGTCACTGTCTGCAGTGATTTTCGAAACTAGGAAGACAAAGTCTTCCACTGTTTCCACTTTTCCCCTCATCTATTTGACATGAAGTGATGGGACCAGATGCCATAGTCTTCGTTTTTTGAATGTTGAATTTTAAGCCAGCTTTTTCACTCTCCCCTTTCACCCTCATCAAGAGGCTCTTAAGTTCCCTTTGCTTTCTGACATTATATATTGCCCATCTGCAACTCAAGGAGAGGGGTCTCACCAGAACCCAAGCCTTCTGGCACCTTGATCGGGGATCTCCAGCTTCCAGAGCTGTGAGAAATCCCCCAGTCTTCTGTGAACCTCTGTTATTACGGCAGCTGAGCCTCTGAGTGCTTTCCCACTTTGTGCCTCACATTCCAGGCTCATTTTGACCTCTCCTTGCCCCAGCCGTGTCTCTGAAGATCCTGGATTCCTTTAAGTGGACAATGGTGTCTGGTAGTTGACCTCCTGGTGTCAGGTTCCACAATCCTTGAGGATCTGTTGCCTCAAGCCCTTCTCAGCAGACAGAACTAGGACAGATGGATGCTGCTTTCAGAGGAAGATCACACATGCCTGAAGCTTCTTGAGTCTAGTTTCTTGCCATCAAGTACGAGGTGCTGATTCCTTCGACAGTTGGTTCTGCTAATTTCTCACTTATCAGACCATAAAGAGTTCAGACCTATATTCAGCGTGTGTGTGGAAACCATCTCTCAACACACATACGCACTGTGCACTTCTTACACACACTCCATTATGTCTGACACAATTACACAAATCCAGTTGGAGAGGGAGCAGGGGCTTTATTTATTTACTTTCCATGTGAACATCCCTTCTGCATTTGAAAGTCCAGATGCCACACACTGGCACGTCAAATGCTGACAGATTTAAATGCTGTTGAAATAGGTGAAAAAACAGAGAAGGGCCTTGTGAAAATAAGAGCACAAAATCTCCAGTCTTGGTGGGGAGCAGGGGAGGGTAGGGGAGAGTACAGGGAAGTGGGGAAACCGCTCAGGCTCACCACACTATCAGACTTGGCCTGCAGAAGGATGAGCTCGGTGGCATCTGGAACAAAGATGTGGCATCCTAGGAGGCCCACCAGGAGCTCAGGCTGAGAGGTACTGGGATCCCCCCACCTTCCACTAATGGGAAACAAGTTACCTGCTGGCCTTCCGATAAAAGCTTGTGAGGCCAATACTGGGAACATTGCCTGGGGGTTGATATCAGTGGAAACAAGGGATTGGTGACTTACCTTGATCACTCTTATGTTAAAACTAACGAGAGGGCATTCAGGAAAGTTTACTCCTCCCCTTAAAACCATGAATCGAAAACACACAAGAGACACAGTTCTTTTATCTGCTGCATTTGAGTCTCAAAACACCCAGATCAGAGACAGTTTTGAATAAAACACAAAACTGTTGTGAACATCTTCATTGTAATGATGCATAGATTTTTGTTAATAATGCTCTATGATCATTTGTTTCTTTGAATCGAGGGCCAGCACAAGACAGTCACCCTCCCCATCTAGGGCTGAGATTAAACTCTTAATCTTGCGTCATCTGCACCCTCTAATTCCTGAACTTGGTCCCAGTTCAGGTCAGCACTTCCTTATAAAGACCATCATTGTGACAGCCTTGGGGCTGCATGCAACAAAACAGGCCTGCTTGATTTTGCTGTATATTTCTTCTCATTGATAGATTAATGGAAAGCAAGCCTGCCTTTTAGCCCTAAGGGTTTCCCCACTGGCTCAGATGGCAAAAATCTGCCTGCAATGTGGGAGATCCAGCTTAGATTCTTAGGTCAGGAAGATCCCCTGGAGAAGGAAATGCCTATCCCTTCCAATAGTCTTGCCTGGAGAGTTCCATGGACAGAGAAGCCTGGCAGCCTATAGCCTATGGGGTCATAAACAGTTGGACACAACTGAGTGACTAACACTTTCACATTTTTTTTAGCCCTAATATTTTGTCCGGAGTGCACAGGGCACTGCGCTTGCTTTTCTTTGCAATTCCATCGTACGGAAGGTAAAGTACAGCATCTCTTTGAGTCAGTCTTCCCATGTCTCCCACATCCTCAGATGTGCAGAGCCCAGAAGCTGAATCAAGTTTTGTTTGGCACAAGCACCTGGCATGTGGCCAAGGCCGAGGTCTGGGGGATTGAGGGCTGACCAGAAGTCAGGTCCACTCTGGGCTGGAACTTAGGGTACCTCAGCTCTGATGCTGACACCCTGATATTCACTCACATGAGGAGAACTCAGACTGAGCATGTTTGCCAGGTTCCCCCTCTGCCCCAGCTGTTTCCCATCCCTGCCCTGGGGGAGGGACATAAACTGGACTTACATTTGTTTCGTATTCTTTAGGGTAAAGTCCCCACTGTTCTCTGGTCCAAACAAATAGATAAAGGTTAGTGGGCATCTTTCATCATTGCTATTGCCAAAACCTTCAAGATTTGCCCCAACAACTCTTCTGACACAAACCTATGTCTGCTAAGAGAAGCTGCCTTGCGTTGAGGTCTCCAACTCAATTTGGACTGAGCAGAATCACTTTTCTTACAATCGAGCAGTTTTGATGGAGGGACTGGGCCATGACAATCAGCTCCAGCTGCCCAGCGGAATCACTGTGAGCCCCTAAAAAAAGGCAAGGAGGCCCAGCCAAGGAGGTTCTGCTTCAGTTTGTCTGGTGTGGACTGTTAGGCATTTAGTTTCAAGTGGGTGTTGTTTTAATATTTTACTTTTTAATAAAGGAATATTCCAAACATGGAGGCACACAGTGAATACATAGCATGTATCCTTGGACCTACCACCTAGACCTAGCAACATACTCCTTTGCTTTGGGTAGGGGGGAAGAGGGAGGGAAGAAAGAAAGGAAGGAGGGAAGGCAAGGCAAGTGGAAGATGTAAAGATAAAGGAATGAAGAAAGGAAAGGAAATACTCCTGGTGTCTAACTTGGGTCAAGTTCTGTGGTCTGTATTTTCTATTCTCTATTTCATTTAAATCTCTTACAAGATGGGAACAGGTATGAATATTGCTTCTTGATTGGGTAACCCCATTCTAAGGTCACACAGCTACTAGGAGGCCTCTGTACTTGAACCCTACCTGTTCTGGCTGCAGAGCCCCTAACCTCTTTCCTCTACCTTGCTGAGAGGACCAGGAGCCTGGAAACAGGCAGACAGATGTCTATGCACTTGGTGAGGGTCCCCCAGCTCAAATGCATTCCATGGGGCCTGACTGGTCCCTCCCAAATGACCCAGGACTTCAAGTCACAGAAGGAAGGATAAACAGAGTTGGGAAACATCATGGCTGTGCTTTCAGACAAGAGTCCACTCATGTGCAACCAAGGGCACCTGACATTGCTGGGTTTCTATGAGGCTCTGGGCAGTGGGTCCTGAGGATGGTCTTTACACCTGCTACAGAATAGGGTGGGGGTCGTATCTCCACTTCAGCCACAGTCCGGTGACTCCTACTGCCTTCTAGCATGGGTGGCCAGGACCTCAGCCAGAATCTGTATCTATTCCACTTTAGCCGAGGAAGCAGCAGAGGTCAGGATTAACCAGGAAGGACAGATGAATATAATCAGTGCTTGCTGAGCATCCACTGAAAATGAGCTATGAGAAAGAGACAGGTCATGGAGGACTCCTGATGGTGGATACAGGGACCAGAGAGCTCCATGCAAGTGGATATTTTAGAACATTCTCTGCCACATGAACAAAGACCAGGGAGGCAGGATCGGAGGCCAGCACTGCCCAGGCCATGTCTAGTCCAGTCATTCACCATGTCAGGTGGCAGGGGGAATGATTTAAGACCTCCATTGTCTCCCCTGCCCCTGTATCCCTCTCATTTCTTCTCTCTCTTCCCTTCTCTCCTCTGTACACCATTTTATTTCATTAAAAGATAAACTGCTAAAAATCTTTCCTAGAAAAGTATTCTCTATTTGAACTAAATTCAGGGCAACCATTTAGACCTCAGAAACCCAATGCTGATTGCAAAATACTGCAAACGGTGGAGGAGCATGGGCACAGTTACTGATACAAGAGGAGGGATTCGATCATTGTCATGATCCTGGTGAGGGTTACACGAGTGTGTCCCACTGGGAAAGCACATGGACTGAACGCTTGGGACACAGCACTTCTCTACACCGATGTGATACTTCCATGAATTTACAAGGCTGGGGTCGCAAAGAGCTGGACACGACTGAGGAACTGAACTGACTGATAGTGAATTGACACACCAAACAATGCCATGTCTCGTATTTGGACATGAATATGTGGTTAAACGCATGAAACCATGAGGAAACTGAGGCCCAGGTTGGTCACGTCTCAGGCTGAAGTCTGTGTGCTCAGGAAGTGGTGGGGACGAGCCAACGATCCTGGTCTGGAGTAATTCAAGCTCAGTCCTTGTGCTGAGATGCTTAACTTAGTAAGGATTAACTTAGTCCTTATCAAGGAGCTAACTAAGGGGCAATTTTGCAGTAACATGGATGGACCTAGAGATTAGCATACTAAGTGAAGGAAATCAGAGAAAGACAAAGCCCAGGTGATATCACTGATGCGTGGAGTCTAAAAAATTGATACAAAGGAATTTATTTACAAAACAGAACTAGACCCACAGATTTCAAATGTAAATATATGGCTATCAAAGGGAGACCATGGGGAGACATGATAAATTAGGAGATTGGGATTAACATATATACAGTACTATACATAAAATAGATAATTAATAAAGACCTACTGTTTAGCACAGGGAACTCTACTCAATATTCTGTAATTACCTATATGGGAAAGGAATCTGAAAAAGAATGGATATATACATGCATATATATATATATATACCTACACACACAAGCATATGTACGTATAACCGATTCACTATGCTTTACACCTGAAACTAATGCAACATTGTAAGTCAATTATACCCGAATAAACGTCTTAAAAAAATACTAAGGTGAGGCTGCCAACTGAGAATCCTGCATCCAACCCAGGGCAGTGACGCTGCAGGAGACCACAGAACTCTTAACTCACCCCACCTGCTTGGACGAGTCACAGAACTTACTTGAGACATCCCTGTTCACATATGCGCACTGCTCTAGTGTTGGTATGATCCTCGGTAAGGATACGATGTCCTTGGGAAGATCTCATCCATGGTTTGAAAAGCCCTTGTGTGTATCTGAGGAGACAGCCTAGAAGGGAGGCCCTGGGGGCTGAGAACAGCCACAGGTGCGTAGGACAGGAGGGACCAAGGATGGACTGTCCTGAGACCTGACTTTATTTCACCAGGCTGTATAGACACACCCTCTCCTAACTTCTCACCCTTAACTGTGCGGGGATTCAATATTCTCTCTCCACCCAGGGCCCGCATCTCTTTCCTGACTTTGAGACTGATTCTTACTTTGATCTTTGGACCTCCCTGGGAGAGAGATGCTGTAGAACAGGTGGAGGAAATTGGTCTCCCCTTGGACAAACAGGAGCCAAGGCTCAAAGGACTCACACCCAGCCAGGCAACCCCAAGTGAGGGCAGGGAGGAGGAAGCAGAGACCCAGAACCCTGGACAGGAAGGGAGGAGATCCAGCCACAAGCACACGCACCTCCACGCTCTGCCGCTGTGTTGGTTCAACTCTTGCATGTAGAGTCAAGGTGTGTATTTCATATGATCAAGGAGCTTTTCTTATATAACCACTGTGTTATCATCCAAGCAAGAAAACTTAGCATTGAGACAGTGCTAACACGGATCCAAAATTAATTGAGCTCAAAATGAACGCCATCAGTCTCAGGACAAGTACATCCTGTGGGTCCTGCAAGATGTACTCAGTAGGATGCAGGGTCATTTCTGTGACGTTCCTGCCTCAAATGAAAGACATTGGAGAAATCCAAACGAAGTCATTCTACAGAATAACTGAGCTATACTCTTCAAAACATCTGGGCAAAGAACCACAGGAATTGTTGAGGGAATGTCCGCTTAAAAGGCAGCTAAAGTGTGACTGGATCCCAGACTGGGGGAAATGGCCAAAAAGGATAATGACACTTGACTTTAGTCTCTGGTCTAGAAAACAGCACTGTTTCAAATGGTCTAATAGTGGATAAGGCTTGAGGCCATGGATAAGATTTTTTTCCATAAAAAGTGAATGGATATTTAGTGCAAATAGCAAATTTTAGTATTTGATGCGAATTTTAACCTGAGTCAAGTAAGAATTGTTGTTGTTGCTGTTTAGTAGTTAAGTCATGTCCAATTTTTTGGAGACCTTCCGACCCAGGGATCAAATCCACGTCTTCTGCATTGCGAGTGGATTCTTTATCACTGAGCCACTTGGGAAGCCCTTAGCTAAAGGAAATTTCTATTTTCCTAGTAAGCTGTAATGTGTGAAGTGACCATTAGGTGGCATACTAGTTCCAGTAGTTTAATCAGCAGGCTTCCCAACAGTTGTGTTGTTACTCACTCAGTGGTATCCACCTCTGTGTGAACCCAGGGATTGTAGCCCGCCAGGCTCTTCTGTCCATGGAATTCTCCAGGCAAGAATACTGGAGTGGGTTGCTATTTCCTTCTCCAGGGGATCTTTCCAACCCAAGGATCAAACCTGTGCCTCCTCCATCTCCTGCATTAGCAGGTGGATTCTTTATCATCTGACCCACCAGGGAAGCCTGTGGATTCCCCAGTGGGGGGCTCCTTTTCTCCCGGAAAATGCTAACTGCCAGAGAAGCCAACTCAATGACCTCTCTGAATCTAAACAGAATGATTGGTTTGTGAAAATCTCTCACTGCAGGTAGCCTGAGCTGGCACTGGATTCTTTTCCATAAGAATGCTTTCGTCTTTCTCATTTTCACAGATTTGGGTGCATGACTAAAAAGAAGGTTAAAATAATATCAGTCACTCAATAGAACTACTGGCTTTTAAATATTTAAGATTTTTGTCTCTACCATTTCCTGGAGGAAAAGAAATGCACAATGAAGAGAAACACAGAAATCTTCGAAACTCTTGTTTCCTGTGTTCTTGTGTATGTTGTGCATGTGTTTTACAAAATCTCTTTCTCATTCACACCAAAGTTTTATCAAGTTTTAAACTTTTAAGGTCTAATAATTTGAGTTATGATAACTTGACAAAATAAATATAATATGAATATAAATAAATATAAATATCAGTTCAGTTCAATCACTCAGTCATGTCCAACTCTTTGCAACCCCATGGACTGCAGCATGCCAGACCCCTCTGTCCATATAATATAAACATATATAATATATATAAAATAAATATGTATACAATATAAATATAAATAAGTATAAAATGAGTATAAGAACATTGACAATCTCTAACTGAATAGTAACACACTGAAAGGTTAACCACACCTTCCTCACATCTGATGTGGACTTGTCAACTACAAGTTGGCACTTGCCATGGACACTTGCCATTTACCCTTACAAGGATTAAATCAAGTGCTGCTGCAGCTGCTGACCTTCAATACCCCCTGAAGGGAGTTCAGGAATGAGGCCCTCAGTCCTGGATGAAAAACTGGCCAGCTAGGTCTTCAGATAGTTATATATTTTCAGGAGTCAATTTTATAGCCCCAATTCTTAGATCTCTGCATATCTACAAAAGCAAGAAAATTCTTCATAGTGGTAACTGTTCCTCAGGACTAGCAAAAGCTCTACAAGACAAGTAGAAACCTTCTGGAGAAATACATGCTTGATCACGTGTATTCTCATTTCATCAAAATCACGTCTATATTGGCTTTCTCCCCCTGCCTCTTGGGAGCAGTTTCTCAGAGCTCGCCGAGGTGCTGTCTTCTGGACTGCAGTACTCACTTTGCCCCAAATAAAACTTAACTTGCAACTCTCAAATTGTGCAACTTTTTTAAGCGGACAGATTGAAGGATCCTCTCTTGACTACTGGGACCTTTTTTCCTTTTAGCACCAAATTTTCTTTTACAAAATAGAGTACAAATCTGTCTGTGTGACTTAACGACAGTACTTAACAAGTTGGCTTTTAAGTGCCTTTTAATGCTTGGAGACGGAAATGGTAACCCACTCCAGTATTCTTGCCTGGAGAATTCCATGGACAGAAGAGCCTGGTGGCCTACAGTCCATGGGGTCACAAAGAGTCACACACGACTGAGTGACTAACACTTAGTGCTTGGTCCAAGTTCAGAAGCACTAGAAACCCTGTATACAAGGTCCACCTCTTGACCAAAGTGTAGACCAAACTGTGGACTGTTTGTTCCTATCCCTGATTTCAGCTCATGATGTCACATGAATCACTCAGGTAAATAAGTGGCTGCCGAAACTTCAGTGGAGACCAGAACAGTGGGGGCAGCCACAGCCTAACCTCTCTGTGGTATGAACATGGCCAGGAATTCCAAGCAGATGGATAGAGCACCTTGGGGCTCCTGCGCCAAGCTCTTCAGCTGTATTTGCCTGTGCAGACACTAGAGGGCAGTGTTCAGAGTTACACTGAAAGTTCTGCTCCGGCTGTTTCTGCTCATTAAAGACACTTGCAAGCGGAATCTGAGCTATGACAACAATGAACTTTTCTACAAAACAGAAACAGACTCACGGGCGTAGAAAACAAACTTGTGAATGCCACCGAGGAGGAGTGTGGAGAAGGATGGATTGGGAGTTTGGGACGAGCCAATGCAAGCTACAAGGACCTGCTGTACAGCATAAGGGATTATATTCAATATCCTGTGATAAAGCATAGTGGAAAAGAATACGAAAAAGCATGTGTGTATATATATATGTATATAAAACTGAATCACTTTGCTGTACAGCAGAAATTAATGTCACATTATAAATCAACTATAGTTCAATAAAATTTAAAAAAATTTTAAGTTTTAAAAAAGAGACAGTGAGTATCTCTCAAATTAGGGGGAAAAAAGACAACGGTTTTTTTTTCTCAAACCTCACATCATTATAAGTGAACCAAATAACTTTTTGTTCTACACTTTAAGTGCAACAAAAATTCTAATAAACTTGTATATGAATAACAACAAAATCCTTTTACTTTTGGCAAATTACAGTACCTATAGGTGCAAATCAAAGACTCCATTCAAACCCCACGCACAAACGGGCTTGTGGATTCCACCAATAGCTCTGTGCTTCTCCAGGGACTTTGAAGACTAGGGAAAAATATGGTTCACTTGAGCAAAGTGAAACCAACATGTTATTTCAAGACACTGAAGCCACAAAGCTTGCTCTTTGCTGTGGGGCTGAGCCCTGTGCAAATCTTTCTTGGCAGCTTCCAAATTCCCTGCTTCACAAACATCATGGCTCTCAAACGTGGGGCATAAAACAATGATCCAAGGCACCTGCTAAGAAGGAAGAGGCTGGCAGCAGTGACTGGGGTGACAGATCAGGAGTCTGCATCTCACAGAGCATCTCAGGACCTGCAGACTCATGTCAGCGAGCAGCTGTCTAGGCAGCAGCCACTTCTCATCATTAGTCGTGCTTCAGGTGCAGGTCACTTTCCAGGTTACAAAGTGTTTTCAAGGACATTTAGTGGCCCAAGGAGCCCCAGGGAGTACCAGCAGCTTATTGGGAGACCTGCCCTCTTGTCCCCATGCGCCTTTCAGCAGGGACAGTTTTTCCTTACTGAGTTTCACAAATAACCCATGTAAGAATCAGCTACTTTGAGGCTCAGTTGCAACAGAAAATCACAGCCAAAGAAAGGTAACCCAGTTACAAGACCATTTAAATGTTTGCTTCCTTTTCTCAAGCAATGCCCTAAGGCAGGGATCCCCAACCTCTGGGAACTAATGCCTGGTGATCTGAGGTGGAGCTGGTACAATAATAATAGAAATAAACTGCACAGGAAATGCAACACGCCTGGATCATCTCAAAATCCGACCTCCCCAAGTCCATGGAAAAATTGTCTTCCACAAAATGGTCACTGGTGCCTAAAAGGTTGGAGACTGCTGCCCTGAGGGATGGCACTGATATCTGTTTCTTTAAAAGCTCTTTTTTTCATTCTCTTCACTTCCATCTCTTCTTGTCTGGATAGAAAAGAAAAAAAAAAGTCTCTTGAGTACAGAATGGATTCTTGTCTTTCTTCCCTGCTTCATTTATGTTCTTGCCATATTCTTTTATTCCTAACAGTAATTTTGTCTTTTTTCCCTTAAAGTACTTAGCCCCATTATTGACTTATATAATCTTCTGTCCTGGGTTGTGCTCGGAGGCCTACCCATGACCCTGATTCTTTGACATGGCCGATTGCCAGGTGCTCTGGGAGGACCAGAAGAGAGCAGGGAGAGCATGGTGACTGACCACTCCGCTACCACAAACGAACGCACTCAGCCTCAAAGGGCACGTGGGGCCCATTTGTCTTTTACCAAAGGTCATTTGCACAGGAGTTCCTGTGGCTAAGAAACATGTGAACACATGCATATGCATTTTCTAAGTTCATTTTACCACACTTTCGTAAGTTGGGTAACATTAATCCAAGTTTTCAAATGAGGAGACCATAATTTGCATGCTGCTTAGTTGCTCAGTCATGTCCAACTCTCTGTGACCCCATGGACTGTAGCCCGCCAGGTGCCTCTGTCCATGGGATTCTTCAGGCAAGAATACTGGAGTGGGTTGCCATGCCCTCCTCCAGGAGATCTTCCCGACCCAGGGATCAAATCTGGGTCTCCTGCATGGCAGGAAGATTCTTTACCTTCTGAGCTAAGAGGGAAGCCTTCTAATTAAAGGTATAGTCGCTAAGAAATGTTGTATAGGTGCAGAGATAGACAGAAAAAAAAAAAGCACTAAATAGATCTACGTATCCATGCATGTATCAGCAACCCTGACTGTGGCAGAGCTGTTTCCCCCAGGATGTGTGTGTGTGTGTATGTTAATTGCTCAGTAGTGTTTGTCTCTCTGTGACCTCTTGGACTGCAGTCCACCAGGCTCCTCTGTCCATGGGATTCTCCAGGCAAGAATACTGGAGTGAGTTGCCATGCCCTTTTCCAGGGGATCTTCCTTACCCAGGGATCAAACATAGGTATCCCCCAGGTTAGTGGTTTGGAAAGGACTTTCAACAAATGGTGCCCAGGAAACTGGTCATCCACAGAAAAGTGAAGTAAAAATTACTTCATGCCACAGGCAAAACAAACAAAACAACAAAAAAAAGGTGGGTTAAAGACTTAAATGTGAAAGGCAGAACCTCAGTGTTTTCAGCAGATAATATAAGGGAATATCTCTATGACCTTGGGGGTGAGTGAAGTCGCTTGGTCATGTCTGGCTCTTTGCACCCCCATGGACTGTAGTCTATCAGGCTCCTCTGTCCACGGGATTTTCCAGGGAATAGTGCTGGAGTGGGTTGCCATTTCCATCTCCAGGGTATCTTCCCGACCCAGGGATCGAACCTGGATCTCCCTCACTGTAGACAGAAGCTTTACCGTCTGAGCCACCAGGGAAGTTCTTATGACCTTGGGGTAGGAGTTCTTAAATAATTCCCCAAAAACACAAACTATAAGAAAAGAGATAAACAAATCTAGTCATATTTTAACTAAAAAGTAATATTAGTAAAAAAAAAATCGAGGTAAAAAGAATGAAAAGCCTGTGGGGGCAAAGATTCTTGCAGCAAAAATGACAGCCAAAGGGGTAGGAGACAGAATGTGTAAACTATGCCCCAAATGCTAACAACCACAGCAAACCACAGCAGATAAACAGGAAGACATCTGAAGAGGAACTTTGTAGGACAAAACTCGATTGGTTAAACACACGAATGATATTCAACCAAACTGGGTTAGGCAGAAGGGAACTGCAAAGAGTCACCACTAAGTGACTGAGTACACAGGCATGCAAGGGAACTGCAAATCACAAAATCAAATTATGGGACTTTCTTGGCAGTCCAGCCCCTCAGTCACTCCAGGGGCTACTGATGACATGTCATGTGAAAGCTGGATCTTAACACAGAAAACTGTTTAAAAAAAAATTTTTTTTTTAATGCCATCACTTGGTCTAGAAACTTTATAATTAAATAGTAATTGATTAAAATATTTTCATTTTAAAATACAACCAGTCAAGAAAAATAATGCCCTTCCTCACAATTCTGAAACTCAGTTTGCCATCCCCCGCGTCCTATAAGAACACCCTTAGGAATACCCTGGCAGTTCAGGGGTTAAGTCTTCTCTTTCTTATGCAAGGAGTTGCAGGTTCCATCTCTGGTCAGGAAACTAAGATCCCACATGCCTCGGGTCCAAACGCCAAAACACAAAACAGAAGCATTTTTGTAACAGATTCAATAAAAAATGATCCACATCAAAAAAAAAAAAAAAAAAAAGAACGCCCTTAAGACATTCTCCTGACTTTGTCACTACAGCCTACACATCACGTGTTTCACAGTTAGCTGAAGGAGAATCCGGACATTTCCCTGCTGATGTTTCATCAAGTGTTGGGGCTGAAGACAGAGGCAGAACCTGACATTCATGGTTTACGTCCCCGCCTTGTTTCACATCATCTCCCGTCAGCCCGGGATGTCACTACAGCCTACACATCACGTGTTTCACAGTTAGCTGAAGGAGAATCCGGACATTTCCCTGCTGATGTTTCATCAAGTGTTGGGGCTGAAGACGGAGGCAGAACCTGACATTCATGGTTTACGTCCCCGCCTTGTTTCACATCATCTCCCGTCAGCCCGGGGAGGTGGGCTGACCCCTTTAAAGCAGGCCCAATGGCACAGGCTCTGGCTTAGGAACCGTCCCATAAAACAACGTGTGACAGGACCAGAGCACCTGCCTTTTAAGGCACTTCCTCCCCGTCACGGAAGGCTGGACTCAGCCGTGGCACCTGGGACTTCTCTGACAGCCTGAGCACCTTCCGAGGCCCCGGGTACAGGTGCGAAACAGATCTTCCCCGGCCGGCGCCTGGTCTTCAAGTAGAGTGGGATGAGGTGTCACGGACCACAGCCGTTCTCAGGGAAGAAGCCGCTGGGGAGACGGGAGGATGGCCCGGGTAGCCAAGTGTTCAGGGCTGAGTGCAAATTTCCCTCATTTATACAACAGCAAATAAATATCTGTCTGGCCAAGAAGGTGACTGTATATACAGGTGTCTACTTGGCCATCCCTTATTTTATTTGCACACATGAAGGGGAGACTGTGTAGAAACACAGATGTGCCTCTGGGCCCCCTGGGCCACGCTCGGCATGAAAGATGTAAGATAGTAAGGGGCAGGGAGGGAGAGATGTCTCCCTAGACTGCAGGGGTTTCCATCACAGGCCCACAGATGGGCCCCCTAAGGATGGGTTTCTAGGCTTAGAGCACGTGGGTTGGGCCCATCTTTCTGAACCCAGTTACATGATCCAAGAAATTTACTATGAGGATTAAATGGGATGGTCTCTGTATGCCAGAACTTGTCACATAATGGTTACTTGACAATGAGCAGGGGTCCTAAGGTCACATTCTTACTGGGGGTCTCACAGTAGAAACTGACCAAATATGCACTGTGAAGGTTCTCCAACCCCATCCAGAATGTTTGAGAGCCCTTTGTATCAGATAGAAGAGGTCTGACTCTAGCTTACACAGATTGAAGGCCCTGCTCGGTTGCCCCATCTCAGTAGCTGGAAACTTAGGAAATGTAGTAAGTGGAGGGCCCATTGAGACTGAGATCAAATGCCCTCAAAATGCTGTAGAGGTGCCTCAGGAGGTCCCCAGTGTCTTTGGGGGAAGTCCATGGCATGGAAGTTTTAGGATCAGTTCAGTTCAGTTCAGTCACTCAGTCGTGTCCGACTCTTTGCGACCCCATGAATCGCAGCACGCCAGGCCTCCCTGTCCATCACCATCTCCCGGAGGTCACTCAGACTCACGTCCATCGAGTCCATGATGCCATCCAGCCATCTCATCCTCTGTCGTCCCCTTCTCCTCCTGCCCCCAATCCCTCCCAGCATCAGAGTCTTTTCCAATGAGTCAACTCTTCGCATGAGGTGGCCAAAGTACTGGAGTTTCAGCTTTAGCATCATTCCTTCCAAAGAAATCCCAGGGTTGATCTCCTTCAG
>SJYX01022882.1:8197-57061 GCA_006410675.1 Oreotragus oreotragus | reverse complement strand
CTGGTATTCCCATCTCTTCCAGAATTTTCCACAGTTTATTGTGATCCACACAGTCAAAGGCTTTGGCATAGTCAATAAAGCAGAAATAGATGTTTTTCTGGAACTCTCTTGCTTTTTCCATGATCCAGCGGATGTTGGCAATTTGATCTCTGGTTCCTCTGCCTGTTCTAAAACCAGCTTGAACATCAGGGAGTTCACGGTTCACATATTGCTGAAGCCTGGCTTGGAGAATTTTGAGCATTACTTTACTAGCGTGTGAGATGAGTGCAATTGTGCGGTAGTTTGTGCATTCTTTGGCATTGCCTTTCTTTGGAATTGGAATGAAAACTGACCTTTTCCAGTCCTGCGGCCACTGCTGAGTTTTCCAAATTTGCTGGCATAATGAGTGCAGCACTTTCACAGCATCATCTTCCAGGACTTGGGATAATCAGTTTCAAATCCCTGACTTCATGTGAACTGTTAGCTCAAAATAGATGCACCCAGGGGTATACTTGCAGGTAAAATAGCATGTGGGTCTCCATTCCCATGTTCTTTTTCATGGCTTCCCTCTTCCACTTCATTCATTCACTCACTCACTCATTCATTTATTCATTCGTTCAGTATTCACCAATGAGGACTCCTTATGCCCCAAACCCTGTTCTACCAACTCAAGATACAACAGCTGAACAAACACACAAAAACCTCTGCATTTGTGACAGGACAGACAATAAACAAAGTGAAGCCGGTAGAATTGATAGCATTTCCAATGATGACACTTGCTAAGGAGAGAAATAAAGCAGAAAGGGGGATTGGAGGAGGTGGGGGACGTTGTTATTTTAAGGGAAACATTTAGGAAAGAAGGAGACATTTGGTAAAAGATCCAAAAGAAATGAGGGAGCCGATCTGCATGTTTCTGGGGAAAAGATGTCCCAGGAGAAGGGAAAGATTCCTGTGTATTGAGGCTGAGAGAGGTCTTGAGTGAGAAGCCCATGGGAATGAGGGGAAGGACTGTGGGGAAGCAGCATCCGCCCTCATAGAGCATCTTTTTACGTTGAGATCTTGTCTGATGCAACCAGCTGGAGAGACCACTGTGTGTTGCCCAGAGACTGCTAATGTCAGATAGACCACAGTTGGGAGACTGTCCAGCAAGTCTCCTAGGCCATGGACATTAGTTAAAGGCCATCTGGCCCTTTACAGCTGTTTTCCCTCAACACTGAGACTCCTGAAGATAAAGAGAAGCAGGTCAGGACCCATGGAGATTCCTTTGGCAATTGGCTGCTTCCTGCTCCTGGGACCTTGGCTGGGAGCAGAAAGAAAACTTGCAGGATGGGTGGGTGCATCTGCAGTCCTGAATAGGTGGAGGACCGTGATGTCTGCTGGACAAGTAAAGGTTCTGAGCACATGAGAGCAGGCACAACCTTTGAATGACCAAAGGCACAACCCATGACTCAGAAATGATGGTATCAAGAGGACGGACGACCTGGAGGAAAGAAAATTATTTGAATTTTATTTTGTTTCAGTGTGAACCTCGGTGAGGGGAGCAGACACCAAAATGCCTGTTGCAGGCAGGATTCTGGAATAGATTATACATTTTGTTTCCCTTGCAAAGGGAATCTGATCACAAGAAGCTAGCATGCGTTCACTGAGAAATAGCAATTTCACAGTAAACCTTCTTTCTTTTTTTTTTTAAGGAATTCTGGATTAAACTATATGGTGGGCATGAAGTTTTAGGGAAACGTTTGGCCAAAGATCAGAGAAGATCCTTCTTTTCTTGCCAAAATCTGATTTAATCAAGAGGCTTTATTTATGATGCAGTGAGAAGAAAAAGAAATACAATTCTGATAAGAAATCGATGGTAATTAAAAACTTTTTTTAGACAAAAGCTAAAGATAGCCTTCATAGACACTCAGCCCTCTGGTACAGAGATTTTCCTGTTTGAAGAGTCTCAAAGATGTGGGCAGAACTGAAGATCAACTTCACGTCTTGTCCGTAGTCCTTTTCACCTTAAGAGAGGCAGAGGGACTTTGATGGGTGTCCAGTGGTTAGGGCTCCGTGCTTCCACTGCAGGGGGCACAAGTTTGATCTCTGGTTGGGGAGCTAAGATATTACATGCCAAGTGGTGCAGCCAAAAGAAAAAGAAAGAGTAGTGGAAAGAGAAGTTTATCTAAGACAGTGGTTCTCCAAGTGTGACCTCCAGACAGGAAGCAACAGCACCACCTGGGAATGTGTGAAAAATACTAATTCCCAGGCTCTGCCCCAGGCCTGCTGAGTCAGAAACTCTGGGGCTGGAACCTTGCAATCTGTGTTAACACACAAGCTCTCTGAGTTTCTTTTGCCCTGAGCCAGAGAACTCCACCTCTACAGGACAGAAAATGGACATCTTGTGGCGTTTGTGTAAGTTACCTTGTGCAGTGAAAGGACCTGATCCTTCTGGACTCTGCCCACATGGTGATGGCCCAACAATCCCCTTGGTCCACTGAAAAGGTGCCACTGCCACCTGGCAAGTGGCCAAGGGGCCCTTGTGACCTGCCAGACTACTGTCAGATATTGATAGAGTGTTTCACGATGCATTTTGGAAAATAAGGGGAAATGTAGAGAGACTCTTCTGACAATTTTGGAAGTCATAACTAGTTGCAAGGCTGCACCCCCAATATTCCCATGATAGAACAGCACCGGCCCAGAGGGAGAACCCCAGCCCTGCGACACATGACTCTGAGCTCTGTCCTATTGATGCACACATTTTATGAGTAACTTTGATGAAAATTCTCACAGTGTGTCTTTTGGGTTATCTAATGATACACTAGGTTATTGATGACATTGTATAATATAAATAAGGTTCAAAATTGCTAAATTGCTTCAAAAAATTGGCAAGAACAAATGACTTTTTTTTACATGTGGGACTCAAATGTCAATGCTGCTAAGTAAGTAAGTTGTAGAGAAATGACCCTGAAATGAAATTTATGGAGACCTCTTGATGGTACTGTTGCCATAAGATCTTTAAAAGGAATCAAGAGACGCAGCAGCCACACATTTGGGTTCACTATTTGGTGGCCTTAAAGTGACCACTGGGTCTTGAAGGAAGAAAGTCATAGATCTGTTCCACTCTGTCCTGGTCAGATCACCTGCAGAATTAGCTCAGCCTTGGGTGCCATGTGTAATCAGAACTGACAATGAAAGGGAAGATGCTAAAGCTGTGTCTTGGGAAGTACTGAGGAAGTCTGTGGGTATGACTCTTGGAAAAGGGAAGACTCGGGACCTCGCCAGGCTTCTTGTCCTTGAAACACTCCACTGTGGGACAGACTGTGTTGGTTTGGTGTGGCCTCCAGGGACAGAACCTGAGCAAGAAAGGATAAGCTGCAGGCACAGGTTACCATGCAGTATACAAAAGATTTTCCCAAGAAACATAAAGGTTTCCCCAGGTTACAGTAAACTCTGTTGCTCAGGTACTAAAATCGGGAAGACCACTTAGAGGGTGAGGTTGAAGAGATTCAAGCAGGGTAAAAATAAACTGTCCTTAAAGTCTATTTAATCTCCCTCCACTTATACATACCAGTAAGTGTCCTGCGGGCTCTCTTTTTTTTTTTTTTTGAAGAGCATATCATAAAAATAGTTAAATCTGGCAGTTCACTTACTGTGCTGGGTGCTCCTCTGAGCATTTTTCATGTATCCACTCATTTAATCATCTTGACTGCCCTATAAGAGATGCACAATTTTTATCCTCATTTTACAGAAGAGCAGTCAAGACACAGAGGAAATGAGCTGTTTACCCAAGACTGTACAGCTGATGCTCTGCAGAGCTTGGATTCCAAACAGGCCACCTGACTCCCGGGTCACATATGCCCTCCAGCTCTCCATCACCAGGATGAGCCACAATAGCACATGTGTCAAAACACTTCAGTTGCAGCCAACTCTTCACCACCCCATGGTATGTAGCCTGCCAGGCTCCTCTGTCCATGGGATTCTCCAGGCAAGAGTATTGGAGTGGATAGCCATTCCCTTCTCCAGGAGCCTGATCCAGGGATCGAACCCTTGTCTCTTGAGTCTCCTACACTAGAGGCGGGTTCTTTACAACTAGTGCCACCAGGCAAGATAATGTAGTTAAAGGTATGGATGAATGAATGAGTGAATTCTGAAAGTTCTGGATGATTAAAATTACTGCCTTCCCATCAGGCTCCTTGTGCGGTCTGCACAGTCATGTTGTGGACTGAATGCCAAGGGTCCTGGGGCTTTGACCTTGGAGCCTCCTGCCAGGTATGGATATGAGCTTTTGCTCCACACATGCTGTCGCCTGGCTTCCTGTACTTGGGGGTACACGATTGTGACAAGCTCCCTTCCCAGCTTTCCAGATCTTTCCTGGCTTCACCTTTTTCCCATCTGTCCTTCCCGCCTTTGTTGACTTGCTTTTCCAACCTCACTCCTGGCCCTGGCCCCACGAGCCGTATGCAGAAATCACTTTTTTTTTTCTCTGCTGGAGTTACTTGCCATGGATGTGTCCCCAAGGCTGCATTGTGGGGACATCTGGCACACAGCTGCTGGGCAAGGGTCTACCTCATTGGCGCTCTCCACAGGGTTCCTCAGCTCCCATCTTTAATCTGTAGCACCCTCCACGTTTTTACCTGGGACACTGCTGTTGCCTAGGTAGGTCAGGGGCTGTGTAAGAGTTTGGAAACGGGGCTGGTCTGTGAAAATAGCCATGTTCCTTTCAGTCCCAAACCTCTGACTTGACCTTCCTCATGGACACGTAGGTTGGACCCCTGCCTGACAAATTTTGCCCCTCACACCCCCTCTGCAAACACCCACGGACACACTTCCATTGCTGAGGAGGTTATTGACAGCCTTGCAAATAGCAAATAACTTTGCAAATCATTTTTCTTAATGTCAAAATGCTTCAGAAGGCTTCTCCATCCTCTCTCCATTCTGTTCGTTTTTAGAGGCAAGTCTGAATCAAGAGCATAGAAGCACGTACAACTCTTTCACGCTGGTCTTCCTGTGCTCATATCTCTGTGGAAGCCTTTCATTGCTCCCCAGGGGTGCACTCACCTTTGCACCTATTTTCGGAAATGACTAGCAAAAGAGATCCTTCTAGACCCCAGCCTGGCTGGCTAGAGAGATGATACAGTGTTAGCGCACTGGATTACTCTCCATTAGTTTCTCTTTCGTAGAAATGATCCTTCTCAAGTTGAAGTCTGTTTCATTGTTGGCTCACCAACAGACAACCTTCTCCAGCCTGGGACTGATACAACTAAGTGACCCAAACCATCCAGCTGGCTGTCTGGGCTCGTCCATGTTCACCCAGGCTGTTGCCTGGACCCTGCTGAACACATGCATAATTTCTCAAACTTGCACTCTTATGCCTTTGTTGATTAAATTTGGGAAGAGTCATAATTACTGTGACATAAATGTGTTCAACTGTGGAAATCCTGTCCTTAGAAGAATCTGGCCCAGGCTCCTGCAGTCAATCAAGGGCTTCAAAGAAAACAACGAGGGGCGTCTAAAGTGACAACAGTTGCCTGACAAATTGCCATTTCGAATCTCTTTGAACTAGAAGAGTGAACTTAATAGCTTTCAGCCACTGATTGTTTTCTTTAAACTGACTTTTCTTCTTGTCTTTTGGATCATCTGCTGAGCCCCTGCTTCTGCCTTGGAGACTGTTGTTGCCCTCTGTTTAGGTTAAAATTAAGATATTTCATACCGTTTAGTGGCTGCCATTTGAATTTTGTTTTCAACTGGCCAAGTCAATCACGGGGCTGGAAGAGTGCCAGCCAGGAAAACCATTGCTATCAGTGGGGACGGCTGGTCAGAGCCACATTGAAATCAAACACATTTCTGTCCAAGAGGCAATTTTAAATTAGCATTGGATACAGAGACCTGTATATCACCACAGGGTGGCATGGAGGGAGCACTGTTGCCCAGCCATGGGTCACCTGTGGCCATTTAAGTTTAAACTGAAATGAAATGAAATGAAAATCCAATTTCTCTATGTCAGTAAACAGGTATGACATGCTCAGTGGCCACAGATGGCCAGTGACCACTGTTCTGAACAGCACAGATACAGGACATTTCCATCATTCCAGAGGTTCCTATTGGGCAGTGCTACTTTAATATGAAGGAGACATTGTTCTTTTCATTGTTCAGATGTAAACAGTGAGCTGCAGGTAAGCTAAGCCACTTGGCCAGGGTCACAGTGCAAATGCATGCCCCTTTAAGACTCTGAGTCAAAACTCTCACAGTCGTGAGATCTCACCTTGGTTCCCTCCATGTTCCTCCTGCTGTGGGTCTCTCTCCCCATGACCTTTCCTCCTAAGATGTCCAGAGTCCCCTCCCCATACCTTCCACCAGGTTAACCCCAGACAGCCCTTGGTGCTCAGGCCAGTGCTACTTCCTTCACCCATGATCCTTCTCGTGGCTCAGGGCTGGCCACATCACTCTCTGTCCTCCTTCTCAGCCTGTATTTATCCATTCTCTTGTAATAACTTGGGGAACTCTTACTGGTTTCTTGGCTAAACTTCTGCATGGAGATTTTATAATGGGCTTGTTACTGTACTACATGCACACATAAAGAAACACACAAGCGAGTGCATTTTTAAGATTTTTGATGTAGGCTATTTTTTTTTAATCTTTATTGAATTTTGTACAATACTGCCCCTGCTTGATGTTTTGTTCCTTTGCCCTGCAACACATGGAATCTTAGCTCCCCAACCAGGGATAAAACCCACACCCACCTCAGTGGAAAGCAAAGTCTCCACCCCTGGGCCACAAGGGAAAACCCACAAGTGCACTTTTGTTCTTCTATGCTGTAAGGAATCAAGCTAACTAGATGTGAAGAGATGTCCTGTATCAGATCTTTGTAGTAAGATCTTTGGTGCGGGATCGAGACTTTACCCTCTCTTGTCGGTACAAGCCACAGCTAACTCCATGCACCACATTGAGAAAAGGTCAATATTTACACTCAAAAATGTTGTTTTGGTGTCAGTCATTATTACAAGCTTCATTTCTCAGCCAACAACACCTGTAGCAGATTCTGTCGGGGCCCAGGCATTTCCTTCAGGCAGGGCCGCCTTAGGGCAGAATTTCAAGCAGCCAATGGCTACACCTCTTCATTGGGTTGTTCCCTGAAACCTTGAAAGGTGACTCTGCCTGACAGCACAGCGGTGGCCCGGGACAGCGCTTAACTCATGACTGACTTGTGGGGAGGCTGATTCCCCAGCCTCTTAGCACCTCAGGCTGGCCGACTTTGAGAGGCATGTTTTTTACCTTTATCCAGAGTTTCATAACATTAAGCTGCAATGACCCACAGTGATAACTCGCTTGGAAACTCGTTCTTAGCCTCAGCTCCCCACTCTTCTCAGGCCATCCTGGGATTACCCTGTGCTTGGACACTCTGCTCCTGAGTAGCTGGCAATAATGTTGGACTCCATAACACACACACTCCCACAGAAATGAGAATGGGTGACATGAGGGGGGCAAAGACTCAGGAAGGAAAAATAAGTGTTAAGGTCTACTGGGTGCGCCTCTGAGACAGCATTTCACGTAATCATGCACACAACGCTGTGACATCAGGTCAGGCAAGAGGAAGAAATGGGAGCTGAAAGTCCTACAAGGTGCTGTGCACGTTCTGGACAAGGTCCTACAAAGGTCCTGCCCCAGCCTGTGTGTCTCTTCGAAGTCATATTATGAGATAACGGACATGCAGGACAACTGAAGAAGGAAATGGCTACCCACTCCAGTATTCTCGCCTGGGAAATCCCATGGACAGAGGAGCCTGGTGGACTATAGTCCATGGGGTCACAGAGTTGGGCATGACTGACTGACTAAGTACAGTACAGTATGGCTTCCCCAGTGGCTCAAATGGTAAAGAACCCACCCGCAAGTTGGGAGACCTGGGTTCCATCTCTGGGTCACAAAAAGTTGGACATGACAGGGTGACTAACCAGCACCACCAAATGCCAGATAATTGGCTCCCACGTGGCGCAGTGGTGAAGAATCTGCCTGTCAAAGCAAGAGACTTAGGAGATGCGGGTTCGATCCTTGGGTTGGGAAGATCCTCTGGAGGAAGAAATGGCAACCCAGGCCGGTATTCTTCCTGGGAAATTCCATGGTCAGAGGAGCCTGGTGGGCTACAGTCCACAGGGTCGCACAGAGTCAGACACGATTGAGTCACTGAGCACACATGCAGACACACAAGGTAATTACTAGGTGATCAGACAAGAAGGGAGTCAGGAGGGGTTAAGATGACCAGACGATGATCCTTGGAAGACTTGACCTGAGGGACACTTTGGAGAGGAGGGTGGACAGGGCATTCAGGAAGCAAAATCAGACTCAGAGGCCAGAATGCACATTTTTGGCTTCACGTGTTTTCATTTATTTCTGAGCATATTTTGCCTTTGGCTTCTCCGATCTTAAGCATTTAAAAAGAACACATGTCAAAATACTTATCTTTTCTGCCATTGTTGCCGGGGATCTGAATGAACACACATTAAAAGGAGATGGATCCTTGTGTGGGCCAGTTTTGAATAAAACATGAAGGGAGAGAGTTATTATCTTTAGAGTCATAGAAAGAAAACAAAGCTAATTGGCATCATCCCTTCATTACTGGTTGGGCATCTTTTAGACAAGGACGTGGGAGTGGAGGCCATGTTTCTATGGTAAAAGGAGGAGGTAGGCTTCTGTTAGAGCTGAGGTGGCCAGTGTGGCTGATTCAACAGACAAACATAGACAGTCTCTCTCTCTCTCTCTCTTTTAAGATTGTTTTCATGTGGACCATTTTTAAAGTCTTTGTTCAATTTGTTGAAATGTTGCTTCTGTCTTATGTTGTGGTTTCTTGGCATGTAGGACCTTAACTCCCAGACCGGGGATTGAACCTGAACCTTCTGTATTGGAAGGTGAAGTCTTAACCACTGAACAGTTAGAGAAGTCCCATGGACTATCTTTAAGTCAACCTCTGAATGGAGAGCGGAGACAGAAGGGGTGAAAGGATGGGGGGATGTCACAGAGGGAAGGGTAGGGATGAGGTGTGCTGGGCAAGCGTCCAGGGCACTGGGAGGAAGTGCCTAAAGATTTTCAGGCATGTGGCCATGGGTAACAACTTTGATCCCCATCCTTGGTGAGATGGCAGCATAAACAGCAATTGGACTCCTCTGTGCCCCTGGCGGTGACTGGACTGAGGTTCTCTGGAGTTGACTTTGGGCAGAGAGTGGACCACTTGGGATGAGAGGTTATTTCTGTTTGGGTGCAGGTATTTATATACACATAAATGTGAGACATGTGTGTGCGTATGTATATGTGCATGCATGCACATGTGTACACACATGTGAACATATATATGTATATTATAGCTTATTCAATTTTCACCTGACCCAATGATCTAGACCTTTCACCTTGCAGAAAACTGGGATTTCTTGATACTTTACATCAAACTTTAGGCTTTTCTCATATTCTTCTGGGTTGCCATCTCTCTCTTAGTTGAGGAGGAAGGTTTACTAATTGGTTTCATTCAGGTTTTAGTTCAATTAAAACAAGCAGCATGCTCATTATGTACCGCATTTCGGGGACTTGGAGGTACACCCAATCCAGGTTCTGCTCCTCGAGGGACACAGACAAGTAAGCATCCTAGAAGACACTGCCGTTCCCTCAGTCCATGCCAGGGATCCTGGCACGTGGTTCCAGGTGTCTCTGACTGAGAACTTGCCCAGAGTTTGAGGGGGGCTGGAGATGCCAGGGGGCTGGAGATGCCGGGGAGCTGGTGTTCCTCGAGAAGCCCCCCCAGGAGGAGGGACCGGCAGTGGCCAGTGAACATGTGTGCTTCCTTGCTCTCTGCTGGGTCTGCTCTTGGAGGCTGTTCTCACCCTGAAGTCAACCCCCACAGCAGACCTGGGACCACAACTCACCCTTCAAGGGCCTTCCTCTCCTCTCCACCTCTCGCCAGTGGCCCCTGGGGTTGCCTCCCAAATCCAGGATTGGAATCCTGGTCTCTGAGTTTTCCTTCTCAGGGGCAGGGCACACACTAAGACAGCATCCATGTCCTACACCATGGGATGCTGAGCACAAGTGCTGCCCAGAACTGGGGAAGGCAATGAGAAACAGCACATTCCAGGGCAGAGGAGTGAGGCGAGGGTGGGTGGGAGGAAGACAATTTCTCCCAGGTGGAGTCCCAACGGCCCTCATGAAGCTGGTGAACTGAGTTCACCAGAGGCTGTGGCTACAGGAAGGGGCTCCCGAATACAGAGGAGGGAGGACCCACAAAGGGAAGGCTTGAGGACGCTTGCAGACCTGGAGGACAACGGGATCCTCTGGGGCATCATTCGTTTCATCTGTGCCATGGGGCTATGGGTCCAAATAATCTTATCGAGCCTGCTCATCTTCAGTATTCTGCAATTTAACTCTCACTCAGGGGAAGTAACTAGATGTCAGGATTATGGACAACTGATGCTTGACAAGACACCTTCAGCACAAGGTGGGAGTGATGGAGAATGTGAGGGAAGTCAGTGCCCCTCTGAGGGCTGCTTTTATTTAGAGTAGATATTTTAAAAAATATTTATGTATTTTTATTTATTTGGCTGTGCCAAGTCTTAGTTGCAGCATGTGGGATCTTTAGTTGCAGTATGTAAACTCTTGGGCTTTCCTGGTGGTGCTAGTGGTAAAGAATCCTCCTGCCAATGCAGGAGACATAAGAGACATGGGCTCAACCCCTGGGTTGGGAAGATTCCCTGGAGGAGGGCATGGCAACCCACTCCAGTATTATTGCCTGGAGAATCCCATGGACAGAGGAGCCTAGCAGGCTACGGTCCATAGGGTTGCAGAGTCGGACACGACTGAAGCCACTTAGCATGCACACATGTGAACTCTTAGCTGCAGCACGTGGGANCCCTGGAGGAGGGCATGGCAACCCACTCCAGTATTATTGCCTGGAGAATCCCATGGACAGAGGAGCCTAGCAGGCTACGGTCCATAGGGTTGCAGAGTCGGACACGACTGAAGCCACTTAGCATGCACACATGTGAACTCTTAGCTGCAGCACGTGGGATCTAGTTTCCTCACCAAGGACGCAACCCAGGCCCCCCACATTAGGAACTCAGAGTCTTAACTGCTGGACCACCAGGGAAGTTCCCGAGGGCCTGCTTTTAATTCAAGCCACTGTAAGGGATGAGACTTGGTGGACGGGAACACACAAGGAAGGGTGGGAGGGGTGGGGTTTTGGAGGGGAAACTGAGTCTAGAAGAGGGAGAAAAGGAGGGAAAAAGAGACGACTCATCTGCAGTTGGAAAAGTTGGCTTCAAAACGTGAGTGAGCCAAATGGAATTACTGGCAGAAGGAGCCTAGATGACGGCTTGGGGCGCAGGCTGGGTGGAGGCGGCGTCATGCTGCTCCTCTTGGCGTGGTCCTCGTGTGAAGGAGACCTTGCCCTGCCTGCCGGAGCACTCACCACAGTGGGTTTCAGAGCCAGGAGTCAAGGCACAGATTTGTTCAACATCACAAAGGAAATGTCTGGGATTTGTTCAGGTGCACACCAGATGTCGTGCTGGCGTTGGCCCTGAGAGTGAGCAGTGACTTGGAAATCTACCGCCGGCCCTGGAGCCTGTGGTTAACCCTTAGGAGATCACAGCTGCCAAGCCTGAGACCGTCCATGGTCAAGAGGGGCTGGGTGTCCCAAGTCAGGCACTCAGCCCCACCTGCAGGCACCAGGGTGAGTCATTAGATGGTAAAGGATTTCCTTAGGGCACCAGGATCCCATACGGGAGAGACAGTTGATGACCTCCTGCACGTTGAAATTCCTTTAACTAATTGCAAGGTCCTCTATCAGGAAAAAAAAACAGAACATCATATGTGCTGTGTGTTCTAAGAGTTTTCGTGGGCGTGGTTGGGAGACGAGCTCCCAGGAGGAAGGGACTGTTCTTACTCCTGTCCTGCGTCAAGGCCCCAGTGATGCACACAACAGGCATCTCATAGCTGCTGCCGGAGGTCATTATGGATCTCAGGTCCGCTGCATGCTGGCTGCACAACTCTACCATGTGACATCTCTGGGCCTTGGTTTCCTCATCTATAACATGAGACACTTTCCTGAGATGAAATCGTCCATTTTCTCTCCATAAAAGGCACATTCGATCCAAAGCAATTCGAGGCAGACAGCAGCCACCAACAGGAAGGGATGGAGGCTGAGAGGTGGGTTTGTTATTAAGGGCATGTCCCCGGTTAGTCGAAGAGGTTCTTGCAGCATTCTTTTCCATTTGGTTTGAATGTGACCCCCTTTACCACAGAGCAAGGTCATTTTCTTTGTATACACAAGAGCTTGACTTCCAAAACTGAGTGGAATAAAGGATTTTCATGTATTTGTTTTTCTTTTAAGCAGCCCTTCGTTGGTATAATTTTAATTTTTCCCTTTAAAGCAACTGCATGATAATTGCCAGAAATGTCCAATTTTCTTTTCAGTCCTTAAATCTGCGATTTGGATACGTCTGAGGGAAATTCTGTCCAAGAATCTTGTGGAGACTCAACTGGAGATGGAAAGACTCATCAGCAGTAACTGACCCTTCAGTACCGCTTGCTGCTTGTCCTACCCATGCACCCTCCCATGGGACAGACAGACAGCAGGTTACTCAAGGACAGGAGGGAGGGACAAAGCTCACTCATTCCCTGCCTCTGTCACTCATCTAACTGGGATTTACTGAGCCCCTCCCATGGGCCAGACCATACCATGTATTGAGAATTTGGGGGTGGGCCAGACAGTCATGGCCTTTTCCTCCAAGGACTCAAACCAGCGTCTCTCTGGCAGAGATTTGCATAGAGACTGTCAGACATGAAAACAAACCAGAGAGCTCATTTCACTAACAGGTCTCACCCAGACTGAAAGCTGATCAGAAAAGGCAAGGCAAAGGCACATTCGGTGAGCACCAACATCAGCCAGAACCAGAACCATGTGGAACTGCTGATGGATGTAGATGCCTACAAGGAACGTTTCCAGCATCCTGGCCAAAGGGCTGATTCTACTGGTGAAATCCCTCTACCTGGATTTCAGGGGGACTTTTCCCTGATGAGAACCAGTAATGATTATTGCTGTGGTGATTACTTCCCTCTATTCACAGCACCAGCTGACCTTAGGTGATTATATCATACAAAACTCTTAGGGCTTTTCTCGGTGGGAAACGACAGGAGTCTGGACTTCTCCCCCATAACCTGGCTCCTAGGACGCGAGGAAAGCCATTTGCAGATAAAATTCTGACACTCAGGTAGACCTTTCCAGTGAAGTAGTCATTACCAAAGCAGCGCAGAAGCAGCTGAGGCCCTGCGAGGCCAGTGAGGCCCCCACTCTGTCATTGCAGGCGCCTCGTCCTCAACCTTGCATTGAAGTCCACATGACCCCATAGACAGCCTTCGGCTCACAGGGTGGCCCTCTTCAGGCGAGGGAAACCTCTGGATTTCTCACTGTCTGTAGAAGCAGGGAAAGGTCCACGCTTGGGTAGGGTCCTTCAGGGCAATGAATACTCTATCCACGCAGGGTCTCCAGAATAGGTTAGCCAACCCACCCCTCTTGACTTCCTTAGTTTCTCCAAATGAGAACACATTTCCACAGGTAGCAACTTATTAACAAGCCTCAAGCATCACTCCAAATACACATACTCATTAGCCAAGACCTGGTGGTTGCGACATGAATGAGAGAAGGTCCTAGAATCGCAGACTCAGGAGGGGGTTGCCTGTCTGATGGGAGGCAGAGATACAGCTGGATGGCCAGGAGTGATGGATCCGTATCGGCTACTGATCTCAGAGTGTCTGGGCTGACGCACTGAAGGCACAGTGCAGGTGCCTGTTCTTCGTGTTTTTAATAATTCGCTCACACAACTGCTGAGAGTTTGGGGGAAATGAATTTTTTTTAAGTGGAAGTGAAAAGGTGAAGTGTAGTAGTAAACAAATGCACACACACACACACACACACACACACACAAAATACCTTTAAAGCCCCTGAAACACACACACATGCACAGACAGACGATAGATAGGGAGAGGGAGTTGACAGATGATGATATATAGATAAACAGACAGCCAAAGGGATAGATAGATGATACAGAGGTGATTGATAGATGATAAAGAGATGATGGAGAAATCAGCTATGGTGAATAAGTGAGGTCCTAGGAGGAGCAGCTTGCAGTGCTCATTTCTGAAATGTGCACAGCATGGACTGTCAGCAAAGGCTTCATCTGCACAGGATCACTGTGAACCACAGTGAAATCTGAACCCAGAGTATCCGCAGGTGCTCCATCAACTGCTCTACAGCAAAAGCTGCAAAGCAGAGACAGAGCCGTGATGTGACGGCCGCTTGTTCTGCACTAAATGCTCTCTGCCTCCTACTCCCATGAGTCCTCGCCACAAGCCTACGTGGTGAGGACTGCCGTGTCCACACCTGGCATCACAGGAGATGGGCAGATACTCAGCCCTCTGGCCAATGTCCTCCAGGTGTGGATGGCTGAGCTGGATGCTAGTCCCGCCTGGGTGACTCGAAGCCCACAGTCTTTCCACTCCACTCCATTGAGCTTCTTGTTGCCTACAAGCAAAGGGACAACCAGATCACCCAGCTCCTCTGAAGTCACATGTGGACATTTGCCAAGATGCACGTGCTTTGACAATGTGCATTTGATCCTTGATCTTGGTCTAGATGTGTCTGCAAGTCTTCACCACGTGAGCTGACCCCAGCTGGATGCTGCTCAGACAACTGGAGGTTTTAACAACAAGATTTATAAATGCTCAGTATTTTGTCAGATCATTTACAAAATCCATTAAATTCTGCCATGGATCTTATTTTCCCCTCTCCCTGAGTCCCCATTTCCAAGCCTTTTCTCACAGAGGATGATCTCACTACTTCTAGGAAGCTTGGAATTTTTATTAAGACCTTTTTGAACTTCACTTATTTCCAGTTCAGATTCTGTCATCATTGATTCCTTCATTCTCTGCCATAGTTAAGGAGTAAAGATCTCTTTCCCTGTCAAAGAGAATCCTTTGAACTCAGCTGTCCTTCCTCCTTAAGACCACAACCCATTCTTTATCAGTATTTCTTCTTTTTTTCCTTTGAGTCTTTCTCCCCTATCAGGAAAAGGTGACATGCTCTGATAGAAAGCAAAATTTCTTCTACTCTCATGACTCTTTTCTCCTGCTTTTCCTCCCTCCTAATTTTTCACTCACCAGATTTTTCACTTATCCTGGAGAAGGAAGTGACATGGGCTTCTGGAAGCATTACTACAAACAAAACTGGTGGAGGTGACAGAGTTCCAGGTAAGCTATTTAAAATCCTAAAAGATGATGCTGTTAAAATGCTGCACTCAATATGTCACCAGTGGCCACAGGACTGGGAAAAGTCAGTTTTCATTCCAACGCAAAAGAAGGTCAATGCCAAAGAAAATTCAAGCTACAGCACAGTTGCACTCTTTTCACATGCTAGCAGGGTAACGCTCAAAATCCTTTAAGCTAGACTTCAACAGTATGTGAACTGAGAGCTTCCAGATGTACAAGCTGGATTTAGAAAAGGCAGAGGAACCAGAGACCAAACTGCCAACATAGAAAAAGCAAGGGAATTCCAGAAAAACATCTCCTTCTCCTTCTCCTTCTCCTTCTTTGACTACGCTAAAGCCTTTGACTGTGTGGATCATAACAAACTGTGGAACTTCTTAGAAATGGGAATACCAGACCATCTTCCTGTTTCCTGAGAAACCTGTATGCATGCCAAGAGGAAACAGAACTGGACATGGAACAACGGATTGGTTCAAAGTTGAGAAAGGGGTACATCAAGGCTATATATTGTCATCCTGCTTATTTAACTTCTATGCAGAGTGAAAGTGAAAGTGAAGTCATGTCCAACTCTTTGTGACCTGTGGACTATAGCCCACCAAGCTCCTCTGTCCATGGGATTCTCCAGGCAAGAATACTGGAGTGGGTTGCCATTTCCTTCTCCAGGGTACATATATGTGGAGTACATCATGCTAAATGCCAGGCTGGATGAAGCACAAGCTGGAATCAAGATTGCTGGGAGAAATATCAATAACCTCAGATACACAGGTGACACCACCCTTATGGGAGAAAGAGAAGAGGAACCAAATAGCCTCTTGAAGAAGGTGAAAGAGGAGACTAGCTGGCTTATTTGAGCTGGCTTAAAACTCAACATTCAAAAAACTAATATCATGGCATCCAGTCCCATCACTTCCTGGCAAATAGATGGGAAAACAATGGGAACCAGTGACAGATTTTATTTCTTGGGCTTCAAAATCACTGTGAATGGTGACTACAGCCGCAAAATTAAAAGACGCTTGTTCCTTGGAAGAAAAGCTATGACAAACCTAGATAATATATTAAAAAGCAGAGACATCACCTTGCAGACAACAGTCTGTACAGTCAAAGCTGTGGTTTTTCTAGTAGTCATGAACAGATGTGAGAGTCAGACCTTATTAAAGAAGGCTGAGCACCAAAGAATTGATGCTTTTGAGCTGTGGTGCAGGAGAAGACTCTTGAATGTCCCTTGGACAGCAAGGAGCTCAAACCAGTCAATCCTAAAGGAAATCAATCCTGAATATTCATTGGAAGGATTGATGCTGAAGCTGAAGCTCCAATACTTTGCCCACCTGATTTGAAGAGCTGACTCATTAGAAAAGATCTTGATCCTGGGAAAGATTGAAGGCAGAGGATGAGATGATTAGATAGCATCACTGACTCAATGGACATGAATTTGAGCAAACTCTGGGAGATAGTGGAGGACAGAGGGGCCTGGCTTGCTGCAGTCCATGGGGTCTCAAAGAGTTGGGCACGACTTAGCAACTGATAAACAAGTAGAATAAAAGCCACTGTGACTCAGAGACATCTGGCATTTAATAGACACACACACATCACAGAGTGTGAAATCACCATAATAGACTCTGGTTTGCGATCTTGGTAATGTACTAATTAATGTTCTAGGGTACTGGTATTTATGGCAGGCTGTGAGGCACTACCATAATTTCTGAAATATAGATAGCCCCTTGGTGACCTCCAAAGCTTCTAAATGTCTTTTCTGCGTTCAGAAAAGGTTGTAAAAACAATCAGAAAAGAGTCCTTCTTCTGAAGGTGAAAAGGTGTGAACCATGTAGACTCTACTCTAGGCAGCAGATAATACCAACCTCAACACCTATGAAGTTGGCAGTGGACATTCCATATTCACATCCCGCTGTACTCCCCCGACCTCTCCACCCCATTCACTCAGTATCTGATGTCCAATTCCTTGGGGGTCTCTCTCCAGTTCTTATTCTACTGACCCACCACAGAGCTGGGGCAAGATATGACACTTCAGAGATTTTTGAGTTGATGTATTTCATACCTGGATAACCCACCTTCTTGAACTCTAAATGTTGGAGACCCTTGCCACTCAGCCCTGGGCCGCCTTCTCTCTTTCTGTTTCTCTTTTTAGGTGACTCATCCTCGCTCATGGCTTTAGTTACCAGCTATGTGACTCTTTCCAATATTCTATGCTAACTGCAAACCTGATATTTCCACTTTTCTCATGCTGCTTCAATTTAAAATGTTCCTTTACGGGGGCAGCTGCAGATCTTTGTGCAGAGAGGTTGTAGTTTGTAGCCACAGTGAATGTTCTAGGAACATCTATGAGTGCTCTTGGTCCTAAAGAAGAATAACAGGATCTTGGGGGAAATATCATGCATGAAAATGCTCATGATGAGCCCACCAGCCCAGAGTTAACTTCTGTCTTCCAATCAAGCTGGGTTTGGGAGCTCATGAAAATACCAGCGTATCTTAAGACACTCCCTGCCCAACATCCTCCCCTTCTATTTATCTCTTCACATAATCTGAAGAAACAGCAATAAAAGTGAGAGCATAGAATCATAAAGAAGAAAAAACTCTGGCCAGCATTCCAGGTACCTTATGTGGAAACAGCTGAATAAGCAATGATCTTGAGGCATTTTCCCATCTCATTTGGACAGCAGTGAGAATTTTGAAAGAATTCATCTTTCACACTCAAAGTGGAGCCAGATACAACATTGGGTAAAGAGCAGAGTCTAGTGCAAAGTGGAGATGCATGATATGCCCAAAGTCCACGCAGGACCATGTGTCCCCTCAACTGTCTCTTCACCAACATCTCAAGGAACATTCCAACTTGTCTAATATGAGTGAAAGAGTATCCCTTTGTTCTGGAAACTCCTTTCTTTCCAGATAGTTGACATCATGGAGACATAAATTTCAGATTCAAATGTCCTGATTTCATTCTATGGATGGAGTTATGATCCATATCAACACTTTCATAAATCTTGACAAGCTTGATTTTTCTAGGGTATGTCTTTGAGCGTGGACTCCTTACCCAGAGCTCAGTTCTAAGGGGTCCCGTGTTTTTAGTTAGGAAGTTGTGTAGAAAGACAAAGGTGCTATTTTTCTTTGGTACCGCCTCGGGAAAGATGCTGGTGGTTCTGGGAAGAGGAAATGAGGGCTGGCAGGCAGGGGAGGCAGGGCCAGGATGGTATTGGGAAGAATTTTATTTGGAAATGAGTTGCAGCCAAGCGACAGGACACTGAACTATTTGAAGATCTTTTTTTTCCTTCATCCTCCATGCACATTAAACAACGTTTTTTTCTGTTCTTGTCTTTTTTTATGCTTTTTGTATGCAGAAAAGCTGTGCCTGGTGCCTTCCATCTTAAACATTTTACCCAAAATAAGAATATGTTCATATTTTCTTCTTCAATGAGTGAGGTGTTTCCATCTGATCCAGAAAACAAGATGTAACTTTGGGACACAATGGTAGCTAAAGAGGTGCTATTCTTTCTTCTCTTTTTCTTGAAAGGGATAGTCCCATCCTGACCCCACTTGGGCCACCTTCTACTCACCAGGCAAAACTTTTCCCAGGAGCCAGACTTTTTTTCCATGACTCCAGGGCACTCTGGTGACCAGTGGACCTGCGTCACGTGTTTCTCAGAGAGCCAAGAATGGCTCCATCCTTGCATTAAACATTCACGGAAACCTACGAGGCAGGAGCCACATAATCGTCACTTTTCAGATGTGTGGACCAAAATCAGAGGCTCCAGAAGCTGTCGCTGGTGTCAAGGCCAGGCAATCAATGAGGGACAAAACTGAGTCTGAAGCCCCCGACTAGAGGGTCAGCTGTTCAGCTCTCTCCAGTACCCCCATCCTCCATGCCACCTTGCTCACTACTCCTTTCAGGCTTACTCTTTTATCTCCAACTAGACCGTGAAGCCCTCGATGACAGCTCTCATCTTGGGCTTTCTTTACATCCGGATGTTGCGTCACAAAAGAAGATGTGCAGGAATGTACCAGAAACGCCAGCTGACGGAGATGAAAGGTAGTGTAGCGACAGAGAAAATCAGAGCCTAAAAACATAGGAAGATCAACTCTGAGATAAAGGGGGTCATTTTATGTCTTGTTCGTACTAGTTTATATTCATGGTCGTGAAAATCATGTGGCTTCCAAGTAAGTTATCAAAATAAGAAAAGAAGACAACTCAGAAACACACATTAGCTTTGATGAATGTGCTGGGATCTTTGGGGTGTGTGTGTGTTTTTTATGACCACACTGCTATAGGGCATGGGAGGATTAAGGGAGCCATTCAGACACTCCAACTCAGACCGTGTCAAAACCCAGCCTCATCTCCAAGCTGAGTGTCTGCCCTGGATGCCACCCAGCAAGGACTGCACACCCCAGCATCTGAGGATGCAGGGTGCTCTTTTCCTAGAACTCACCTGTCCCGGTGAGGCCCTTGTGTCTCCCACAGGGTCTGTTGGTCTGGACTATCCCAGGGCCTGGCCAGCTCCCAGGATAGACAGCGAGGGCTTAAAGATGGGATGGGAAACTTGGCCACTATTTGTTTACGCAGATGGCCACTGTCCATCTGGGGAACTTCTGGAATGATCTGAAAGAGCCTCTTGGACCAACGAGTACCCCCTACTCACTCAGGCAAACTGGCCTTAGATTAGTGTCCTGGATCAACTAAGTGTCACAAAGAAAGGACCAGAGAGACAGCGCAGAAGGGAAGTGGGCTTTGTCTGGGCCTGTGGCAAGTGAGCAGGCTGATGCGAAGGAGAGTGGTGTGTGGAGTGGGGGCAAGTGGAGAGAAAAGGCGAGGGCCCGGAGGAGAGCGGAGGCCGAGCCAAACCACGCAGCCCATTCGGACCCTACCCGGGGCCCAGGCGAGCAGGAGCTGCGGGCAGAGGAGTCAGAGCCCAGCTTGTGGGAAGGCCGCCTTGACAGGTAGGGAATGTCAGCTTTCCATAGAGTAACGCTCTGGTCACCACTTGTCCAAATAGTCATAAATCACCGGTGAATTCCTGGTGCTGTTGGGAAGCTTTGGACTTCAAAGCCTACAATTCACAAACAGGAACCTTTCATTAACTCTGGAAAAAGAATTTCACTTTATTTCAATTTGTGTATTTTGGTTATTTAGTGGAAGCAGGGATTTGCTGACCAACATGGCACACTGTTTTGAATCAAATGCCTTTTATTATATAACCATCAGACACCGAAATGATTTGCTTACATGCTTGACCAGTTTTCATCTATACCAAATGTTTGAAGTCGCTTTCTTAAAAGATGAGACAACTTTGCTCGTTAGTTAAAAAAAAAAAAAATTGCTGGTTTTATTCACTAGGTACCATGAGACCAAAATAAAAAAATAAAAACCTCAAGGCTGTAACATTTTGATTTTCCTGGAGTTCAAAGTGCTACCTTTCTCCATTAAATAATCTAAAGCATCCATCTTGAGAGAACAGAATACAAGCAAGAGAGAATCTGGAGTTAAGTGCCTGCTGGCATGTTGCTCTGCTGAGGGAGTAAGTCTCCTCCATCTCAGCTGTGCTTGGACGTTTAAGTCAGAATCATTTATTTCATTAGATACATGTAATGGAATACTATTCTCTCCACTGAACATCGCTGCTGCCTGGACCTCTTAAAGTTCAGGTCAAGCACCTCTTTTTGTTTTTATTGAGAGGCACTGCATCACACAAAGAAAATATTAGACATTGATTTTGAGTAAGTGCCTTAAAAAGCAAACTGAGATCCAGGCTACTTTCAGCTGGGACAACCATTTCCTTCAGGCTTGACCTGAGTGTCAGATGTTTGACTCTTCCGGGAATCAAGGTGAAGAAGGATAAACATGCAACTTTGGGGGTGGAGAGAGAGGCAATCCAACTTGCATTCCTTGTAAGCTGGCAGCAGGACATCTAACTGCAAGCCGTGGACAGAGTTTGGGAAATTCATCAGGAGTAAAGCAGCTCAAATGCTGTTCAAGCAGGGTGGTCACCAGTAGTAGGAGAGGAGGCAGAGAGAATGAAAGAAAGTCTTGGCACAAAGACTACCTGTTTTTCCATGTGGCTAAGACAGCAGAACTGCCACCCTTCTGCGAAAGCTCAGAAGAAGAGGTAGCAAGGAGGAAGCATCTCATATAAACCAAATAAAACACAGAGGACACTGTCATTGATACAGGCTGGGTGGCTGGCGGGCACCCTGCATTCTAACTCCTACAACAAACTTGTTGAATTGCATCATATACCATCTCTCCAAAATCTCATGGTCACATGGATTTAACTATCAACCTGGGGTAAAAATCCCTTCCACCACTGAAGTCTGTTTTACTATTCAGTCTAGCTGCATACTGACATGGAGACAGAGACACTGATAAACAGTACACATGTCAATGAGCTCCATGATGAAAATAACTCAGCCTATCGTCTTTCAGAAGCACTCAGATATGGAGCAGTTTGAGATGTTCGTTAGAAAGACAAAGTACAGGGACTTGCCTAGTGCTCCAGTGGCTAAGACTCCATGCTCCCAATGGAGGGGACCGGGTTCCATCTCTGATCAAGGAACTAGATCCTGCATGCCACAACTAAGACCAGGCACAGCCAAATGATGAAATAAATTCGAATATTTTTTTTAAAAAGCAATAAAAATACATTATTTAGGTAAGAATTCCTGTTAAGTTAATCATGATAATAGTATTTATATACATCAGGACTCTCATTTTTTTTTTTTTTAGGCTACATTGCTTCCAAATACTTTGCTGTTTGTTTGGTTATTTTATTAGTGAGGTGTTGTTTACCTTCCTGGGGAGAAGGCCGGAAGGCCCTGGTAAGGCCTGCAGCCTCAGTGTGGCCTCAGTTTCTGACTTGCACACATAAGGTGGCCACTGTATGGTAGGCGTGTCAGAAGCCCAAGCTATGATGGAGTGAAAGCATCCAAAATAAAGTTTGAAAGTCACATCCCCCCCAGTGAACATTTTCATTTGTCCTGGAAAAAATTAAAAGACTACTATTTTTTGTTTTTGATTTCTGGGGGGCTGCTGCAAGGGCCATTTTTTAATGAAGTTCCTGCTGCCTTTACCTCTTGGACCAAAAATCAAGGATTTTCTGATGAGCCCCACGCTTATAATGCTTTTGTGCCTGTTTTAAAAAACAGATTTATATACTCGGCTGTGTCCGGTCTTGGTTGCGTCACGCAGGAGCTTCGCTGCTTTGCAGCATGAGCATGTGTGGGCTCAGTAGCTGCAGTGCTCGGGTTTAGCTGCCCGGCAGTATGTGGGATCTCTGCTCTCCTACTAGGGATTGACCCCAGGTAGCCCACTTTGGAAGCAAAGTCTTAATCCCTGGATGACCAGGGAAGTCCCTCTGTTCACTCTTTAATAAGTCTGTGATTTGGTAACCCAGCCCTCACCTCTCACTGGACCTAATGAAGCAGCCCTGGGTCCTGCCTCTCCACAATGAGAGAGCAGGGTAACACGCAGCTTCAGGCTAAGGGCAGTATGTCGTCCTCAAGCTGTGACGTCGTCCGTGACCAGCACTGGGAAGGCTCAAGACAGATTCCTGGGTGGTGCTTCTCCTGTTTCCTTTGTTTGCAAAGCACAATATCCAACTTGAAAATTGGCAATAGCCTGCATTTTTAGATGCTCTACAGTAACGTCAGAAAAGCTACCTTGATTGCCTTATACAATTGCTTAAAGGAATGAATGAAATAATCCACATTAACCTTTGCTGCTGCTGCTGCTGCTGCTAAGTCGCTTCAGTCGTGTCCGACTCTGTGCGACCCCAGAGACGGCAGCCCACCAGGCTCCCTTGTCCATGGGACTCTCCAGGCAAGAACACTGGAGTGGGTTGCCATTTCCTTCTCCAATGCATGAAAGTGAAAAGTGAAAGTGAAGTTGCTCAGTCGTTTCCGACTCTTAGCAACCCCGTGGACTGCAGCCTACTAGGCTCCTCCGTCCATGGGATTTTCCAGGCAAGAGTACTGGAGTGGGATGCCATTGCCTTCTTTAGCCCAGTGAAAATATTAAGTGATAGCTACTGTTAAGAAGTGTTACCTCATTATTTTGGTTGTTATAAACAGTTATTGTTCCTGTATCTGGATGTGCATAATTCCAAATGTACTGAAAAACCATATCTACAGGCAAACTTCTTTGGCGGGCTAAAAGTTAGGGATTCTTTGGAAGAAAACAAACACATTAAGCCAAAATACCTTGCTTCTCTGTCTTCTGGCAATTTTTATGCAACATAAAAATATGAATGAAAACCAATTATAAGTTTTCCTCAACACATCCTCTATGAAAATAATAAAATTACTCATTAAACACTTTGATGATCTTTAAATGGAGTGAGACTGATATTCTTGTCAAGAAAAGAGACAGAAACAGCACTGTGTGTCACAGACAAAAGCACCCTGCTTAAAAACGAGAAGAACTAAGTGCAAGTCTTTCCTTTGCCCTAGACTAACTGAGTGATCCAAGGCAAATTGCTGCTGCTGCTGCTGATCCAAGGCAAATTGCTGCTGCTGCTGCTAAGTCACTTCAGTCGTGTCCGACTCTGTGTGACCCCAAAGACAGCATCCCACCAGGCTCCCCCATCCCTGGGATTCTCCAGGCAAGAATACTGGAGTGGGTTCCAAGGCAAGTTAATTCTCCATTATTTTCCTTTTCTGCAAAATAAGGGAAAAGATACCCCTATCTTGGAATTGCTGTGTGGGCTGAGATAAGAGTTGCACAATTACCCTTCCCATGAGATGGAGAAAAGGAATTGTTGAAATTGAAGACAATTTCAGATAGTTTATTCCAAAAGTATTTGTGTGATGGCCTCATCTTTTCAGTGACACACACTGCCCCAGGGCAATAACACAGAATGGACGTCAGGGTGGCTGGACCGGAGCTGAAATGCTTCCGGGGAACCTCTCCTGATACTCTTATTTTCACAGCTTCTACTCCTCAAATCCTAGGCCAGCTGTGAGTAATCATTAAACCTTACACCTTTTTATCTTTTTGGACTTCAAAAATACAAATATTTAATATTGTGATTTGTAGTCAAAGCTCTTTGGGTTACAAAACAGCAGATTTAGTGGCAGGGGATAGGGGTGGAAGCTTTGAAGATTAAAAGGAAGAGGGATGGGTTATCAAGAGGCAGGGGCTCTTGGAATCCGTGAGCACAGATCCCCTGGGTCTCTGGACTATAATAAACCATAGTCCAGAGCTTTCACAAGACCCCAGGACATTTTCTGTGTGTCTCTCAGTCACACTTCCCTCTCTGGGGCTGCTCACTCTTATTTCTGGTGCAGTTCGGACTTTGATTTTCCACTTCCCAGTGAACAAAGCCATTCCTAGCAACTTCTGGTCTACACAGGCCAGCAGTCAAGACTGAGCCAGTTCAAGGATGTTCTCCTCCAGATGTTTGTGACTTTCATAGGGAAGAGGCTCATTGGCCCAGTTGGGTCATATGCTTCTGCCTGGTCCAATCAGAGTGGCTAGAAAGGGGAGCGTCTCATTTGATAAACAGGCTGCTCTCCTTATAACCATAGTAGCTGAGGATCTGGGATTTGGAGTTTAGTATTTAACCATCCCCACTTAGAGTAGAAATGTATCATGCACACTGTGGCTGTGAAAGTCCCAGAACAAACAAAAAGCAAAACCCTCCTGTGATTCTTGCATTTTGTCATTCCAGAGTGAAACCCGCTATTCAGCACAGAGATGGAAAAGTATAGGTTTTGCCCCTTACCACCCTGTGTGCTGGAGTTAATTATTTTTCATACCAAAGTTTATTCTTTCTGTTCCAAAGCAATGCACTGGTGTCACTGCTGAAAATGACAGGAGAAAGCACAATTTGATTTTTCCAAGACAGAAAAATTTTTGTTCATTCACAAATTTAAAGAGATTGTACATATAAAAGTTCTCTCTAGGTGGTGCAGTGGTAAAGAATCCACCTGCCAGTGCAGTAGAAACAGGAGACATAGGGTCGATCCCCAGGTTGGGAAGATCCTCTGGAGCAGGAATTGGCAACCTACTCCAATATTTTTGCCTGGGAAATCCCATGAAAGAGGAGAAGAGCCTGATGGGCTACCATCCATGGGTCACAAAGAGTTGGACATGACTGAGCACACACGCATTATTGAGAAAAAGACATAAGTTTGTTCATACATGTACACACGGAGTGAATGTTACATACATGTACAGCAGAGTGAGTGCTACATACATGTACATGTGGAGTGAATGCCTGCAGTTCATGGGGTCTCAAAGACTTGAACACAAATGAGCTACTGAACTGAACTGAACTGAGAGTGAATGCTAGAAGTCAGTAGAAAATTGTAATTTTGGATAAGGAGAAATAGGAAGTACAAATTTGGGGTAACAAGAAATGGAAAGCATAAAATATGAAATCATATGGTTAAAAGTTACATGGATATCAGTGAAACTTGTACATAATAAATAGAAAATTAAACTCTACATCTTACTTGCAGTATTTGAAAAGCAAACAAACCTCAGCATACAGTAAAGTTGACTAGTTATTTTCTGAACATAATATATATTTTATGCCATGTATTAAGGCCATCTATCAAGCAATTATGTCATTTTGCTCAGTTTGTAGTGATTGAATTAAGTCAGCTACATACGTATTTTGATTAAATACTGATGAATATTTTCTAGTCCTTTGTTCAAAGGAAGAATGAATCCTCTGACCCAAGTGAGAATGCATACAGGTATTTATTTTTAGCTTAAAATCCCACAGAGAAGATGAGATGGCATCCATAAACTTGGTACCTTGTTCTCAGAGCTGTTTCCAAAAAAACACCATTAACTTTATCCTCTCTCTCATGGCTATGGAAATTTTGTATAAGATTGTTATCAGAAAAAGAACAGAAAAGCCCCTCCTCCAGCCCTGCCCCCAGTGGGCTGCCGTCTATGGGGTCGCACAGAGTCGGACACGACTGAAGCGACTTAGCAGCAGCAGCAGCGAGGAGAGGATGATAAACAAGTGTATGACCCGAATAACCACAGAGAAGAAACGGTCTTTCCCATATGCAGAATATGTCCCAACCCTGATGCCTTGCGTGTAATACTAGCTTGTACTTCCCCACTTCTGGACTAACCAATGATTATTTTTACTTATTTACGACAGTCTTTCACCAAAAGGAATTTGAGGCAGCTTGCAAAATTGATTAATAGGATTGGAAAACAGAATTCAGAGCCAAACTCGGGTTTTATCTGGAAGAAAGTTTCACCACAGTAAGTGTAACAGTTGATCAATGCCAGAAGTTTAAAAATTGCCTAGAAAGATTCATTAATACTTATTGTGTACTTTCTGAGCTCTGGAAATACAAATGCACTTCAATAGCTACATGTTACATCAACTTAGATTACTTGCAGTTAAGGAAATACTGACAGCTTCCAAAATAAAGGAACACCCATGTAACAAAATGAGCTTCTCAGGTGGCACAGTGGTAAAGAATCCACCTGCCAATGCAGGAGATGCAGGAGACTCGGTTCAATCTGTGGGTCAAGAAGATCCCTTGGAGAAAGAAATGGCAGCCCACTCCAGCATTCTNGAACACCCATGTAACAAAATGAGCTTCTCAGGTGGCACAGTGGTAAAGAATCCACCTGCCAATGCAGGAGATGCAGGAGACTCGGTTCAATCTGTGGGTCAAGAAGATCCCTTGGAGAAAGAAATGGCAGCCCACTCCAGCATTCTTGCCTCGAAAATGCCATGGACAGGGGAGCCTGGTGGGCTCCAGTCCACGGGGTCACAAAGAGCCAACATGACTGAGTGACTGAGCATACATATTGTGTAAAATATACGAAGCTTGTCTTTTAATAAGAGCCACTCTTTGTCCAAATAGTAATTCAGTCCAGCTACAAACAAAATTTTCCTATGGATGTGAGATTTATCGATTTATTTTTCGCCAACCTGAAGAATTACCAAAGATTCCCTCCCCCCCAAGTAAGACCTAGAACTTTACAGTTCCTAATTTTAAAACTTTTCTTATGGGGATATTGAACTGTTTTGGATTTTTAAAAAATATATTGTAAAAACATATCCCAAATCAGAATATCCTAGTCCAGCCTCCACTGTTTCTTGCTTGGACCTCTGCAGCAGTCTTCCAGTTGGTTTGGTCTCTTTCATGCTTACCAAGCCAAGATCTGTTCTCTGCAAGACAACCAACCTCTGAAAGTGAAAATCACATCATGGACTCCTCTCTTCAAACCCTTCACAGGCTTCCTGTCTTGCTCAGTGATGTGATTTTGTGACCCCCCCACCCCATTTTTGCCTGCTATTCTCCTTTATTATTTATTTATTTGGCTGCACCAGGTCTTGGTTGCAGCACATGGGATCTTCCCTCTTCATTGGGACTTACGAGATCTTTAGCTGCAGTATGTGGGATCTGCTCCCCCAACCAACGACTGAGCCCAGACTTGCAGCATGGGGAGCACTGAGTCTTAGCCATTGAACCACCAGGGAAGTCCTGACATGTACTTACTTTTGACCGGAATTCCAACTGAATGTGATGATACAGGTAAGTCTCGCAGATCAAATCTTCTGATCGGAAGTCATTTATATGAGTGCCTGTGCTCAGCTGCCCAGTCGTGTCCAACTTTTTGTGGCCCCATGGACTGTAGCCTGCCAGGCTCCTCTGCCCATGGCATTTCCCAGGTAAGAATACTGGAGGGAGTTGCCAGTCCCTTCTCCCAGGGGATCCCAGGGGATCTTCCCGACCCAGGGATCAACCCCAAGTCTCCCCGAATCTCAGGTGGATTCTTGTACAATCAATGCCAGCTGAGAAGCCCTATATGCATGCATCGTTACCTTTTTTCCCATTATTATCCCCTGAGAAATCTTTTTAGATGTATTTTTGTTCCTAATAACCCTCCTGTGACACTTTAATACCATAGATATATTACAGATATTTTTCTGCACTGTGTATATCTATGTGTCTATATATATATCTGTGCTTTATGTATAAGAAGAGTAAGATATTTTTAGCCACTCCATAGAAACCATTTTTTGCCCCCATTGAGAATGTATGACCTATATCTACATGATGAAAATTTGGAGAAATAATTTATTACTTAGTAAGTTGGTCTAGTGAATAAAATCTTCCTAAATATAGGGTTCATTGGAGAAAAATAAAGGTCCTATATGATTTTTTTTAAAGTAAAAAACCATGTGAATAGCTGCTGACTCTCATTGCCACCTTGCTGGGCTGTGTCTTCCATGTGCCAGTTATATTCTTTCTTCCATTTAGCTGACATGGAAGAATACAAGAACTATGAAAAATACAAGAAATACACTGCACACGGAACCCATGCCTTTAGTTACCTGGCTATCTTATTGGCTATATTGGTTTTGATAGTATGTCTGCTCTGTGTGCCCTTTACACTATTTAGTGCTTCATCATCTTTCTTCTGCTTTATTCATGAAAGGACTCAGAAACTGAGTCCATGCAAAAATTAAAAAGAATACATTTGAATCAGTTCTAATGAGGTGGATGAAACTGGAACCTATTATACAGAGTGAAGTAAGCCAGAAAGAAAAACACCAATACAGTATACTAACACATATAGATGGAATGTAGAAAGATGGTAATGATAATCCTCTATGCAAGACAGCAAAAGAGACAGAGATGTATAAAATGGACTTTTAGACTCTGTGGGAGAGGGAGAGGGTGGGATGATTTGGGAGAATGGCATTGAAACATGTATACTATCAGGTAAGATACGAATCGCCAGTCTATGTTCGATACAGGATACAGGATGCTTGGGGCTGGTGCATGGGGATGATCCAGAGAGATGATATGGGGTGGGAGTTGGGAGGGGGGTTCAGGATTGGGAACTCATGTACACCCGTGGCGGATTCATGTCAATGTATGGCAAAACCAATATAGTATTGTAAAGCAAAATAAAGTAAAAAAAAAAAAAAAAAAAAAACTAACAAAAGGCAATGATAACGCAAAAGGGAAGTATAAGAAGTGTCATCCTTTAAGAACTATGTATTAGGTCTGTGTCAATGGTTCCTGACACAGATTTTCTAAAACCCTTGGAATATCCTGAGGGGTTAAAGTGATAAGAATGTCTTCTGTTATTTAGCACAAACCCCTTTCAACCATACTTGAGTTTATGCCACTGAAGTGACTTGGTGGGTCCCTTGGTAGCTTCAGGACTGGGGCTGATTGCCAGAGGAACAGGTTGTGTGACTGGAGAGTTGGAACTCTCAGCCCCAGAGAGAAGAGAGGGGCTGGACACCCAGACATTGAGTTCACTGATCTAATCCTACAGAGTGGAATTTGCCTAAAAACCCCTAAACCACAGGGTTCAGAGAACTTCCTGGTGGGCGATGCATCTTGGTTCAGTGAGGGCAGCAAACTGAGAGAGGGCAGGGCCCCACACGCCCTCCCTCATCCTCACACTGCGCCCTTTGAATCTCTTCTATCGGTCTGTTCCTGAGTCATAGCCTTTAAAAGAAACTGACAGATGTAATAAAGAGCTCCCCTGAGTTCTGTCAATGGTTCTAGGAGACGACTGAGTGTGAGAAGCTTGGACACAAGGCCAAGGCAGTATGTAATGAAGGGCCAGATGACTAGTCTATGAGCAAATGCTTTTCAAAGTGTATCCTGTGCTCAGCCAAAAAAAAAAAAGAATACCATTTCCAGCAACACGGGTAGGCCTAGAGATTGACATACTGAGTGAAGTTAAATCAGACAGAAGAAAGACAAGTATCATGCTGCTGCTGCTGCTGCTGCTAAGTCACTTCAGTCGTGTCCGACTCTGTGTGACCCCATAGACGGCAGCCCACCAGGCTCCCCCATCCCTGGGATTCTCCAGGCAAGAATACTGGAGTGGGCTGCCATTTCCTTCTCCAATGCATGAAAGAGAAAAGTGAAAGTGAAGGTGCTCAGTCTGTCCGACTGTTAGCGACCCCATGGACTGCAGCCCACCAGGCTACTCCGTCCATTGGATTTTCCAGGCAAGAGTACTGGGGTGGGGTGCCATTGCCTTCCCCGGACAAGTATCATAAGATACCACTTTTATGTGGAATTGTAAAAAAAAAAAAAAAATGGTACAAATGAATTTACTTACAGAAGAGGAGTAGAGTCACAGATGTGGAGATTGGCCTATGGTTATGAGGGGATAAGGGTGGAGGGTGGCAATAATTTGAGAGATTAGGACTGACAGATACACAATGCTGTGTATATGAATAAGGGCTTCCCAGGGGGCGTTAGTGGTAAAGAAGCGGCCTGCCAATGCAGGAGATAAGAGGCATGGGTTAGATCCCTGGGTAAGGAAGATCCCTGGAGAACAGAATGGCGATCTACTCCAGTTTTTTGCCTGGAGAATCCCATGGACAGAGGAGCCTGGTGGGCTACAGTCCATAGGGTCTCAAAGAGTTGGACACGACTGAAGTGACTGAACAAACAAGCAATAAATATTAATAGAATAGATAACTAGTAAGAACCTGCTGTATAGCACATGAGATTCTACTCAGTACTCTGTGATGGCTTATATGGGAAAATAATAATAATAAAAGACTGGATATATTTATAACTGACTCAGTTTGCGGCACACCTGAGGCTAACAGAACATTGTAAATCAACTGTACTCCAGTAAAAATTTTTAAAAAGTATTTCCTACAGAAACTCCACAGGAGTGACTCCAGGGCGATTGTAGGGCTAAAGGAGGGACAGATTTAAGGCTTGGGAAGGTCAACAAGTAAGGTTCTAGGTCCACCACCATCACCCTTTAGTCACAACCGGGACACTTCATTTTTGTACATTTCTCTTTTTTTTCCCTTATTAAAAAAATATTTTATACTGGAATATAGCTGATTTGCAACTTTTTTACAATTCTTAGGCTGGCATTTTGCATGCATCGTTTGAAGAAGAATGTAATGACTTAATCTGTTCTGAGTTCTTTTGACATTTGGATTGAATCTGGAAGAATAGTTCCCAAAGATATGATTTTTAGTATTGGCACAGTGAATATAAAGCCATTTAATCAGAAAATACTTAATAGTCATAATCAGCCAGCATTGTGATAATCAAAAGTGGAACACCAATGTTCCAAGGATCCTCACTTAGCTAGTCTCTAACGCAGTGGTTCTCTGATGTTAGCATACTTCAGAATCACTGGGAGGGCTTGTTGAGACAAGACTTCTGATTCAGTAGGTTTGGGCAGAGGGACTTAACAACAGCATAAATAAGAGTGGTTTAAAATTATTACCAAAAAAAAAAAAAAAAGCCCAAAGAATCAGAGTTTTTTTTTTTTTTTTTTTTTTTAACACCCAAGATGTGCTGTCTTGAAAATGCTCTCACCTACAGAAACTAGCTGAAAGGTTTTGGTATATCTCTGTTTTGAGTGATTTACTTAGTGCTTATTGAAAANTTTTTTTTTTTTTTTTTTTTTGAAGCACTCAAGTTTCATCTGAGTGCTGGGAATTCCCCTTACTCTCCTTCATTTTAGTCATGGTATTAAAATATAGGTGTCTGATAAGCATCAGTAACTAAAAGTCTGTTTTGAGTTTGTAGATCTTACATTATCGTCAATTCCAGTGAGTCAAAAGACATTAAGAGTAGTTTAGTTCAGTTCAGTCGCTCAGTCGTGTCCGACTCTTTGTGACCCCATGAACCTCAGCCCGCCAGGCCTCCCTGTCCATCACCAACTCCCGGAGTTCACTCAAACCCATGTCCATCGAGTCAGTGATGCCATCCAGCCATCTCATCCTCTGTCGTCCCCTTCTCCTCTTGCTCTCAATCTTTCCCAGCATCAGGGTCTTTTCCAATGACTCAGCTCTTTGCATCAAGTGGCCAAAGTATTGTAGTTTCAGCTTCCACATCAGTCCTTCCAATGAACACCCAGGACTGATCTCCTTTAGAATGGACTGGTTGGATCTTCTTGCAGTCCAAGAGACTCTCAAGAGTCATCTCCAACACCACAGTTCAAAAGCAATTCTTCGGTGCTCAGCTTTCTTTCTGGTCCAACTCTCACATCCATACATGACCACTGGAAAAATCATAGCCTTGACTAGATGGACCTTTGTTGAAAAAGTAATGTCTCTGCTTTTTAATATGCTGTCTAGGTTGGTCATAACTTTCCTTCCAAGGAGTAAGCGTCTTTTAATTTCATGGCTGCAATTAAGAGTAATAAGGCTGCAATAGATTCTGCATGCAATGCAGGAAATGCAAGTTCAATCCCTGGGTCGGAAAAATCCCCTGGAGAAGAGAATGGCTAGCCCCTCCAGTATTCTTGCCTGGAGAATCCCATGGACAGAGGACCCTGGTGGGCTACGTCCATGGTGTCTCAAAGAGTCGGACACGACTGAGCAATTTTCACTTCACTTCACTAGAGCTGCAAATGACTGTTTCATACATTCTTCTCTGAAAGAATAATCCAAAGCAAGACAAGTCAGACGGAAAAAGACAAATGTTACATGGTATCACTTAGATGTGGAATCTAAAAATAATACAAATTAATCTATATACAAAAGAGACTCACAGATGTAGAAAATGAATTTATGGTTACCAGCGGGGAACAGGAGGGGGAAGGGATAAATTAGGAGTATGGGAGTAACAGATGCACACTACTATACATAAACAACAGGATTTACCATACAGTCCAGGAAACTATATTCGATACCTTGTAATAACCTATAATGAAAAATAATCTGAAATATATGTCATCCTCATGCTAAGTTGCTTCAGTTGTTGGAAAGAAAAGCCCATGTGGTCTTTCAAGTTCACAGTATCATATTGCTAAGGAGGAGGACTATGTTATACTACAGAGCTCTAGGACTCCTCTTGTTTGACCATAATTTATACCTATTGAACCACTTTCCATTTCCCACTCCCTCCCCAAGAAGCCACCTGTGTACGGAGGCAGGGCTTCTGGCAGCTTGGATCCCCCAGTGACTCTGTGCAGCAGATCCAACCCCGTGCCCTCATCACCAACTTCCAACTCAGCATAGACTGTTGTGTGAGGCAAAAGAAAACTATTACATGAACTGAAAGGTTAGGGGAAATTTTTTTGTTTTAGCAGTTAATATCTTTGAACCAGTAAACACTTTCCTCCATCTACACTTTGTTCCCAGTTATTTTCTGAGAGACACAGAACAACGTGGAGAGGCGGATGGGGCCGGTGAGCCACAGAGAAGAGCGTGGGAAGTTTGCCCGTGAGATGGCGGTGCTGAGATCACCACCCCGAGGGTAGGGACACAGAGTCCCGCTCTCTGGTTTGAACAGCCCGTGAGGGTTTTGAGTCATGCAGCAGTAGGCACAGTTATGAAGTATGCTCTTACATATTTCTGCTTCGGGAGATGAAGACTGATGACCCAGTGTTGTCAGGAATGCCTTGTGACATTTTTATCAGTGCAACTTTATCTTCACTGCTGGCGATGGGAAATCTGCCCTCATTCCGTGTGTGTTTTCTGCCAGTTCTTGGTTTTGGGTGATTCAAGCATTTTAATTCTTTAGTGCTGAAACAGACACCTCTTGAGGTATGTGGCCCACTCCAATGATGCGCTCCTTCTCCAGGTCCCTTCTTTTCGGACTCCAGAAGAGTCCATCAGCGAGGGAAGAATCAAGATGGTTCACGTAGGAAGGAGGGGAAAGACAACACCAATCTCTGAGGGTCAGACCGCAGTCAATAATTTTGGACATCTTTTCAGCCAGTGAAATGTTGCTTACCCTATCTTTTTCACCCAATATTTAAACAGTCACAATGGTAATACACTACATACAAGTGATGTAGGACAGGTTCAATTCAGTTCAGTCACTCAGTCATGTCCAACTCTGCAACCCCATGGACTGCAACACACCAGGCCTCCCTGTCCATCACCATCTCCCAGAATTTGGTCCATTGAGTCAGTGATGCCATCCAACCATCTCATCCTCTGTCGTCCCCTTCTCCTCCTGCCCTCAATCTTTCCCAGCATCAGGGTCTTTTCCAATGACTCAGCTCTTCCCATCAGGTGGCCAAAGTATTGGAGTTTCAGCTTCCACATCAGTCCTTCCAATGAAAACCCAGGACTGATCTCCTTTAGGATGGACTGGTTGGATCTCCTTGCAGTCCAAGGGACTCAAGAGTCTTCTGCAACACCACAGTTCAAAAGCATCAATTCTTTGGCACTCAGCTTTCTTTATAGTCCAACTCTCACATCCATGCGTGACTACTGGAAAAACCATAGCCTTGACTAGACGGACCTTTGTTGGCAAAGTAACATCTCTGTTTTTTAATATGCTGTCTAGGTTGGTCATAACTTTTCTCCCAAGGAGTAAGAGTCTTTTCCATGGCTGCAGTCACCATCTGCAGTGATTTTGGAGCCCCCTGCAAAATAAAATCTGCCACTGTTTCAACTGTTTCTCCATCTATTTGCCATGAAATGATGGGACTGGATGGCATGATCTTTGTTTTCTGAATGTTGGGCTTTAACATGTGGGACAGGTTACAGATAGCTTTATTGTAAATTCTCTCATTGGTCAAAAATCATTCACTGTATATTCAGGAACAATACAAGGAAAAGCAAATTAAAGTGTACTGACAGAGGAGAAAAAAGGGGTCAAATAAAAGATTTAGATTCTTACAGCAAAGCAAACCAATACTGATAGATGTGTTTTGCATTTATGTATTTGCATTACCTTTCAGGTAGACCCTAAAAATATAATTCCCATTGCGATTAAAAAAAATATATCTATCTACATATATTTGTTTGGCTGCACCTAGTGTTCATTGTGGCATGTGGTATCCCTAAGTGCACTATGTGGGATGTTGAATTTCCTTCTAACACGGGTTCTCTGATCAGGGATTAAACCTGGGCCCCCTGCATTGGGAGCATGGAGTCTTAGCTGCTGGACCACCGGCGAAGTCCCTTCCATTGCATTTTTAAGTTAAACTATATTTTTATTCTCAAAAGTTTCTTATTTATCCTCTCTTCTTCAACTCTTCCCTCTCCAACCCAGCCTCTATACTGCAGTCAGAGTGTTCTGTTTGAAATATTAATAAGACCAGGCCAGTCCCCCTGCTTAAAACCTCTCAGTGGCTTTCCTTTTACCTGACGTAAAATCCACATATTTTTTAACCTGCATCATCTGGAAGCTGGCTCCTCTCCAACTTCTTGTCCTTCCATACTTTATCCCCATGAGTTTCCTCAGCCACGCCAGGTCTTCCTTCCATTGCTCAGACACATAGAATTATTCCTGATCTCGTACCCTTTGCCTTGGCCGATGGCTCAGTGCTGAAACTCTTCTCTGCCAGCTTGAAATAAGCAGACCCATCTCATGTTAACATCGCCTCTCAATGTTAGTCTTTCTCAGAGTCCCTGTAGGTAAATTAGGTGCCCACTGCCAGGTTTTCAGTTACAGTGACGTAGCTTACACACCTTGCACAGCCACACTGTGCCACGCTGGAAGCACGACCTGGTCAGGAGACGAGACTGTCCCTCTAGACGGGGGGGTGTCACTCAGCGTCGTGGCTGCAGCATGGAGCACAGTGCAGGCCCACACTTAATGCACAAGAGCAGATGCTGTACAGTCGTGGCAAACTACGCCTGACAGGACCTTTACCATCTCCACCACTTTTTAGTGTAGAGTGCAGTGACAGGAGGCACATGCACATTATTGTAGTGTCGTCACCACCATCCATCCACAGAGCTCTTTTCATCCTGCAAAATGGGCTCAGTTAATATTTATACAAAAAAGAGATACGAGGTCCTTGGTCTCATTTGTAAAGTGAAGACTGCTTTGCCCTGGAAAACAATCACTCTCCCAGTTGAACCACTAGAGAAGTTCAGAATGGAAAATATTTGGTTTTCACAAATAAGGTAAGTGATGGAGGCAAAAGAGCTCTAAAAATACTTGTAAACACAGGCTTGCGGAAATGAGGTATTACTGATATATCGGAGGGAAAAGCCTGGGAAAAAGTGAATAAGAAAGGAAGTGAATAACATAGAAATAGATGTGCATTTAAACTCTCTTAGCCTCTAGACACAGTAAGATCCTTTACAGATGAATGCTCGTTTAGATGTTGAATTTCCTTCTAACACAGGCTCTCAGAGGAGCCCGTGGCCATTTGATTATATAAACAAGTAATTGAAAGACAAGAAACCACCCAAGAGATGACTGGTATCTGGGAGGAATCATTTAGGCTTGATTCTTTTGAGACATCTCCAAAGCTGCAAGACTCGAAACTCGCTAATTTACTTGGAACACTACTGTCAGACAAAACCCTGTGTGTGTTCACAATATTTTGCTAGGTTTGAGGCTTGGGGAGGAGGAAGACATATATATATACTAAAAAGAAAACTTTCAATGCAATAAAAAAAAGAGTCAAAGCAAATTAGGGGGTGTAGAGCAGATATGTACAGATAATTATATACTTATGGGGTGCGCATAAACACTAATTAAAATAAGAGCTGAAGCGGTGAGGAAGACTGAAGTAATCAGGTCTAACCACAGGCAGGTCTAGTGGAACGGTGTCTCCCAAAACACAGTGATTTAATATCTATATAAATACTTTTCTAAACTAACACAATTAGCATGAATGTGACTCAAATCTACATAATTTACCAGTGAATCCTTCAGACCTAACATTAAGCTCCGTAAATACCATTATAAATCGTTATGTCTAAAATACTTCCTAACAAAGAATTCTTTCAAGAGACCTTTAGGAAGGTGACCAGGTATTCAACTAGGTAAGTTTTTTAAGCTTTGACAAAGTTTTTTAAGCTTTGACAAATTTATAGTCCCTTAAATCAAAACCTAATCATAAGACTTCCCTGGTGGTCCAGTGGTTAAGAATCCATCTGTCAATGCAGGGGACAGGGGTTCGATCCCTGATCTGGGAGGATTCCACACGCCTCGTGGCAACTAAGTCCGAGTGCCTTAGAAGCCATGCTCTAGGCAACGGGAGAAGCTACCGGGAAGAGAAGCCTCTGCACTGGAACTAGAGAAAGTCCACACACACCCACAAAGACCCAGCGCAGCCAAAACCAAATGGTTAGTTAAGTAATTAGGAAAACATAATCGTAAGCAGAAATTAAAGACAGACTACCATCAATCCAAAAGAAGCAGTAAAAATAAATGAACCGACTATGCATCTCTAGAAGGTATGCTCTCACGGTGAGCATCTTTTACTATGAGATACCTTCTTCATAAGGCAGCACTGTCCGGAAGTGCTGAGCTGGGCAGAACTTCTCTGCTCTCATCAGTTATCACAGCATCTTTTGGCTATTGCTCTGTGTATTGATGTTGCATAAACATGCTTATGTAAGGAAAGGAGAGATAAACTCATAACCAGTGCATCACTGGCTAGTAGTCAGTTCCCTTCAGAGCATGCATCTGTTGGATTGTGCTTTATATACAACACAACATTCTGTTTCAGTAAGTTTGCACAATAAGGTGCAAGCTCTTTGCAGAGTGGCATCAAAATACACAATGTGGTTGTCGTTCAGTCACTCATTTGTGGCCAACTCTTTTCAACCTCATGGACTGCAGCTCTCCAGTCTTCCCTGTCCTTCACTATCTCCCGGAGTTTGCTCAAACTGATGTGCATTCAGTCGGTAATGCCATCCAACCGTCTCGTCGTCCTGCCGTCCCCTTCTCTTCCTGCCTTCAGTCTTCATCAGGGTCTTTTCCAATGAGTCAGCTCTTCGTATCAGGTGGCCAAAGTATTGGAACTTGAGTTTCAGCATCAATCCTTCCAATGAATATTCAAGGTTGATTTCCTTTACGATTGACTGGTTTGATCTCCTTGCTGTCCAAGGGACCCTCGAGAGTTTTCTCCAGCACCACATTTCAAAAGCATCAATTCTTTGGCGCTCAGTCTTCTTTATGGTCCAGCTGTCACATTCATATATGACTACTGGAACCATCGCTTTGAATCTATGCATTTATTTCATCTTTAACTGGACGTCACTTCCTATTGCAGGGATCCTTTGTGTTCTACCTAGACACTAATGGTGTATGCTTGTTTTCTTTACCTCTAAAACAAAGTTGTTTATGTTTGTAAGAAAGCTGTGACTTATCTCTTTATTGTCCAGAGTAGCCCCCTTCTCTAGTTTCTTCCCCCCAAAATGCCCAGATACATCCTGGTTGCTTTTAAGGACTTTGGCTCTGGATTTGAATCTAGGCTCTACCTCTTATTAACTGTGCAACTTTGAAAGTTACTCAATGCAGTTTTGTCATTGGTAAAATGTGGACAATGGTACCTGTCTCAAAGACTGTTGAGGGAAAGGAGATAATGCACACACCTGTGTCACGTAGTAGCTAATAAGTGGCATCTACTTTGACAATGGAATACCCAGTTGCATTTGATGATGTATAAGCTAGGTTGTGTGGTTCACTTAAGGGAGTACTTTGAAGGTACTTTGTCACTGACGTGAGCAAAGACAGTCACCCAACCACAATGCTGCCTTCAGGAGGTTAAAGACCTCCTCTCTGCTACTTGCTGGGATTATGTTACCGTGTAACACCATACCGTCTTCTTTATTTATTGAGATATAATTGATTTACAATATTATATTAGTTCTGGGTGTACAACTTAGTGATTTGATATTTTTATAGATTATACTCCATTTAAAATTATAAAATATTTGATATGTTCCCTGTGTTGTACATTACATCCTTTTAACTTATTTCTTTTATACCCAGTAGTTTGCACATCTTAATCTCCTATATTACCTCTTTCCTCCTCTAATCCCTCTCTCCTCTCAAACAACTAGTTTGTTCTGTGTATCTGTGAGCCTGTTTCTATTTTGTTTTATTCATTTGTTTTATATTTAGATTCCACATATAAGTGTCTTTCCTCTGTCTGACTTATTTTCAAAGGTCTAGGTCCATCCATGCTCTTGCAAATGGTAAAATTTCGTTATTTGTATGGCTGAGTAATATTCCATTATGTATATAGATACCACTTCTTCCATATCCTTTCATTTGCTGATGAACACTTAGCTTGTTTCCATATGTTGGCTATCGTAAATACTTCTTTGAACATTGGTGGGTGCCTGTATCTTTTCTAATAGTATTTTCATTTTCTTCAGATAAATGCTCAGGAATGGAATTGCTGGATCATATGTAGTTATGTTTTTAGGGTTTTCTTTTCTTTTGGCTGTACTGGGTCTTAATTGCAGCATGCAGACCTTTAGTTATGGCACGTGAACTCTTACTTGTGGCGTATGGGATCTAGTTCCCCCATCAGGGACCAAAACCAGATCCCCTGCATTGGGAGCATGGAGTCTTAGCCACTGGACACACCAGGGAAGTCCTGTAATTTTTCTTATGTAGCCACCGCTTTACGACCTCTCTCCCACTCATTGCTGAAAAACAATATTCTTTTCTTACACATTTTATGGCACACTTGCTGCTGCTGCTAAGTTGCTTCAGTTGTGTCCGACTCTGTGCGACCCCATAGATGGCAGCCCACCAGGCTCCCCCGACCCTGGGATTCTCCAGGCAAGAACACTGGAGTGGGTTGCCATTTCCTTCTCCAGTGCATGAAAGTGAAAAGTGAAAGTGAAGTCACTCAGTTGTGTCCGACTCCTAGCGACCCCATGGACTGAAGCCTACCAGGCTCCTCCGTCCATGGGATTTTCCAGGCAAGAGTACTGGAGTGGGGTGCCATTGCCTTCTCCATATGGCACACTTACTTATATTTATATTATTAATGTCTATATTTTCAACAACTTTATAAAGCCCTGTAATGCTGGTGCATGCTGTATATTTTACCAAGGTAATTATCTGAAGAATAAGAATAAAGGGGTGACCTCTACCCGCTCCCCTCTGCCACCTTGGGTTTGATGCCATTAACACCACTGCTCCTTTGTTAGGCACACAGCTGTTGTGACGGGGAGAGACGGGGTGCTTTGGTGAATACAGGATATGCAGGCAGCATCCTGGACTCCTTCACCTTCAGTGTTAATAGAGGAGGTGGCCCCAGACACCATGGGAAGGCAGCTGCTGCAGACCTGGGGGCTGTCTCCTCCTCCCTGGAGCTCCATGGCTACTGGGCTTGGCTTCAGACACAGGTTAGTTGCTTGTGTTCCTCAGCTGGGATGGCCTGGCTACAAATGTAAGGCTCCATTGATGGTCTTGAGGGGTAAACAAGGTTTTTCTGGTGAGTAGAGTGATCTCTTAGAACTGACGGGGACGCAGCTGAAGGGGAAAAGAGTGGTCAGTGCCAAGTTTCAGGTGGGGCTGTTGTTTGTTCTGACTGTAGATGGTTATCTTTACACACTTCAGCAGAAGCTGCCTGGTTAGCTCCAAGGTCTTTGTAGGGCCCCGCCGCTTCCCTGGGTGTCTCACCACACCTGGCACACTCCTCACAACTGGTCGGGCCAGCAGCATAGCACCAGGTCTTGCAAGGCTGGCACTGGTGGATAGGAGGCATCCAGTCAGTATTTGCATATGGCGTGTCTGTTGATCACTTCTCTTGCTGATCTGGTTAGAGCCGCCCTTAAAGATCAGTGTGCACTTGAATTAGCACAGCCTCCCTTTTGCAGCTGTAGCTTTCTGTGCAGGTGGTAATCACGCTTTCCGCTTGCAGCTTTCCCCTGGGTAATATGGTAACCTGGATGCATAGTTCATGGCCATCTGTTTTCAATATAGCTCTGCGTGGCTCTGCATATCGCAGGCCGCGGGGTGTTCAGCAGGCCTGGCGGTCAGGTGGCTGAGCACAGGGCCTCCCTTTTGCTCCAGAGCACCCTGGAAGGGGCAACTTGGAAGGGATGGGGGCACTAATTACCCACCCTTAGTCCTTTCAGCCAGCTGGGTACAAGCCAGGGGTCTGGATCCGAACCGCGCGCCTCCAAGGGCAGAGAGAGAGACGTGGTCGCAGTTCAGGAAGGGCACCCCCCATCCCCCGCCGCCCCCAGCCTCAGAGAGAGGCCCGTTCACCCTTTCACTCCTGAACCTGGCCCGAGATGCTCAACTGCTTGCCTTCCTCAAGCCCCCACCTAAAACACCCCAAGGGGCCATCTTTAACCCTCTGTGACCATTGTGATCTAGAGCCATCACTCCGTCCTTTGTCCTCGCCCCCCTGTAACCACCCTCCACCTCGCCCTCGGGGTAGGGACACTATCCACTGCCCACTGGCACCGATGCCCTGGGAGGAAGCATGGTGCGCCTGCGTCAACTCCGCCTCCATAGGGCATGGCCCGTTCCACTGTGGGCAGAACCAATGGAGGCCTTAATTATAAAAGTTGCTGCTTCTAAGTCGCTTCAGTCGTGTCCAACTCTGTGCGACCCCAGAGACGGCAGCCCATCAGGCTCCCCCGTCCATGGGATTCTCCAGGCAAGAACACTGGAGTGGGTTGCCATTTCCTTCTCCAGTGCATGAAAGTGAAAAGTGAAAGTGAAGTCGCTCAGTCATGTCCGACTCTTCACGACCCCATGGACTGCAGCCCACCAGGCTCCTCCATACATGGGATTTTCCAGGCAAGAGTACTGGAGTGGGGTGCCATCGCCTTCTCTGAATTATAAAAGTAGGTTTCACATATGAACCAAAATGACTTGGTTTTCCGCTGGAAAAATATCAAAAAACAAGGATGTATTTGTGCAGAAATTACAGCCTCTCAGAGCTGGAAAGGAACTTAGAAATTATATATCAAACTCCCTCATCATATTCGGAACTGGAGAAACTTTTGCACATGGGTGCGCAGTGTCCGAGTGGCTTGTGAAGTCGCTCAGTCGTGTCTGACTCTTTTGCGACCCCATAGACTGTAGCCTGCCAGGCTCCTCCGTCCATGGAATTTTCCAGGCAAGACTACTGCAGTGGGTTGCCATTTCCTTCTCCAGAGGATCTCCCTGACCAAAGGATCAAACACAGGTCTCCCACATTGCAGGCAGACGCTTTACCATCTGAGCCACCAGGTAAGCTTACTCTCCAAGTGGCTTACCTTCTGGGTAAAACCATTTTTTGCAGTACTGTCTGCAGCAGTGTCTTTTAACTCACCTGTCTTGGCAGTTGGAAACTTCTCTTACGTGTTTAAATGGCTCTATCTTTTCCCCCCAGAGAAACACACAAAGTAGCTTTGATTTGTCATATAAACAATTCCAAGACATTCCTAAAGCAAGTTGCTTATGCAAACAGATATAATTGAAAGCTTCATAAATTCAGCTCTTGCTGACTGCATTTGAGTTATCTAGTTATATTTGGGGCCAGATAACTTGGCTACATCAAATTTAACGGAAACAAAAATGGAGCTGTTTAGTTACTCAGAATGCCCCTTCTGGTCAGAAAGGTATGATCTGAATCTGAAGAAGCCTGCCTAAGGGACATACCTTAATTTTTTTAAACCTCTGTTGATATAATAGGGACGTTGATGCAGTATAGTAATATCTGGATTAAGAAATCTTCTAAGGCCAAAGGTACTTGTAGCAACATTATCTTGGTCATAAATGCGCCTGTGGGAACCTTTGGTTCTCTTCACACTGGATCAGAAGTATTGTCACCTGAGATGTGAGTCAGAGATTTTAGGTCTGAATTTTCACAGACAGAAACCAGAGTCAGAATCGGGTTAAATTCAGTTCAGTTCAATTCAGTCACTCAGTCGTGTCCGACTCTTTGCGATCCCATGAACCTCAGCACGCCAGGCCTCCCTGTCCATCACCAACTCCCGGAGTCCACCCAAACCCATCATCTCATCCTCTGTCATCCTCTTCTCCTGCCCTCAATCTTTCCCAGCATCAGGGTCTTTTCCAATGACTCAGCTCTTAGCATCAGGTGGCCAAAGTATTGGAGTTTCAGCTTCCACATCAGTCCTTCCAATGAACACCCAGGACTGATCTCCTTTAGGATGGATCTGGTTGGAACCAATCTGTTGTTCCATGTCCCGTTCTAACTGTTGCTTCCTGACCTGCATACAGGTTTCTCAAGAGGCAGGTCAGGTGGTCTGGTATTCCCATCTCTTTCAGAATTTTCCACAGTTTATTGTGATCCACACAGTCAAAGGCTTTGGCATAGTCAATAAAGCAGAAATAGATGTTTTTCTGGAACTCTCTTGCTTTTTCGATGATCCAGCAGATGTTGGCAATTTAATCTCTGGTTCCTCTGCCTTTTCTCAAACCAGCTTGAACATCTGGAAGTTCATGGTTCATGTGTTGCTGAAGCCTGGCTTGGAGAATTTTGAGCATTACTTTGCTAGCATGTGAGATGAGTGCTATTGTGCGGTAGTTTGAGCATTCTTTGGCATTACCTTTCTTTGGGATTGGAATGAAAACTGACATTTTCCAGTCCTGTGGCCACTGCTGAATTTTCCAAACTTGCTGACATATTGAGTGCGGCACCTTCACAGCATCATCTTTTAGAATTTGAAATAGCTCAACTGGAATTCCATCACCTCCACTAGCTTTGTTCATAGTGATGCTTCCAGGATGTCCGGCTCAAAGTGAATGTGAGTGATCACACCTTCGTAATTATTTGGGTTGTGAAGATCTTTTTTGTACAGCTTCTGTGTATTCTTGCCATCTCTTCTTAATATCTTCTGCTTCTTTTAGGTCCATACCATTTCTGTCCTTTATTGAGCCCATTTTTGCATGAAATGTTCCCTTGGTATCTCTAATTTTCTTGAAGAGATCTCTAGTCTTTCCCATTCTATTGTTTTCCTCTATTTCTTTGCTTTGATCCCTGAGGAAGGCTTTCTTATCTCTCCTTGCTATTCTTTGGAACTTTGCATTCAAATGGGTATATCTTTCCTTTTCTCCTTTGCTTTTCGCTTCCCTTTTTTTCACAGCTATTTGTAAGGCCTCCTCAGACAGCCATTTTGCTTTTTGCATTTCTTCTTATTGGGGATGGTCTTGCTTCCTGTCTCCTGTACAGTGTCACGAACCTCCATCCATAGTTCATCAGGCGCTATGTCTATCATATCTAATTCCTTAAATCTATTTTTCACTTCCACTGTTTAATCATAAGGGATTTGATTTAGGTCATACCTGAATGGTCTAGTGGTTTTTCTCACTTTCTTCAATTTAAGTCTGAATTTGGCAATAAAGAGTTCATGATCTGAGCCACAGTCCACTCCTGGTCTTATTTTTGCTGACTGTATAGAGCTTCTCCATCTTTGGCTGCAAAGAATATAATCAATCTGATTTCAGTGTTGACCACCTGCTGATGTCCATGTGTAGAGTTTTCTCTTGTGTTGTTGGAAGAGGGCGTTTGCCATGACCAGTGCATTCTCTCAGCAGAACTCTGTTAGTGTTTGCCCTTCTTCATTCTGTACTCCAAGGCCAAATTTGCCTGTTACTCCAGGTGTTTCTTGACTTCCTACTTTTGCATTCCATTCCCTATAATGAAAAGGACATCTTTAGGGGGTGTTAGTTCTAGAAGGTCTTGTAGGTCTTCATAGAACTGTTCAACTTCAGCTTCTTCAGTGTTACTGGTCAGGGCAATAGACTTGGATTACCATGATATTGAATGGTTTGTCTTGGAAACAAATAGAGATCATTCTGTCGTTTTTGAGATTGCATCCAAGTACTGCGTTTTGGACTCTTTTGTTGACTGTGATGGCCACCCCACTTCTTCTAAGGGACTCCTGCCCATAGTAGTAAATACAATGGTCATCTGAGTTAAATTCACCCATTCCAGTCCATCTTAGTTCGCTGATTTCTAGAATGTTGATGTTCACTCTTGTCATCTCCTGTTTGACCACTGCCAATTTTTCTTGATTCATGGACCCGACATTCCAGGTTCCTATGCAATATTGCTCTTTACAGCATCGGACTTTGCTTCTTTCACCAGTCACATCCACAGCTGGGTATTGTTTTTGCTCTGGCTCCATCCCTTCATTCTTTCTGGAGTTATTTCTCCACTGATCTCCAGTAGCATATTGGGCACCTACTGACCTGGGGAGTTCATCTTTCAGTATCCTATCATTTTGCCTTTTTATACTGTTCATGGGGTTCTCAAGGCAAGAATACTGAGGTGGTTTGCCATTCCCTTCTCCAGTGGACCATATTCTGTCAGACCTCTCCACCATGACCTGTCCGTCTTGGGTGGCCCCACACAGCACAGCTTAGTTTCATTGAGTTAGACAAGGCTGTGGTCCATGTGATCAGATTGGCTCACTGTCTGTGATTATGATTTCAGTCTGTCTGCCCTCTGATGGCAGCTGCGATGGCACATGAGCGCAGCCAAGAGGAGCTACCCCACGTCCAAGGTCAGGGGCAGTGGCCAAGAGGTGCTACCCCACGTCCAAGGTGAGGAGCAGCGGCTGCACTTTGCTGGAGCGGCCGTGAAAAAGATACCCCATGTCCAAGGTAAGAGAAACCCAAGTAAGACTGTAGCCGCTGAGAGAGGACATCAGAAGGCAGACAGGTTAAATCAGTGGCCAGAATCCTGGGAGTTCCTATGAGCTAGTCAGCTAGCAGTGGGAAGGATCATCACACTGACACTTGTATACCGAAACATACTCTATGTTTCACGTTTTGCTTAGAGCTATGATCAAGACATTTCTGATTACAAGGCATTTTATTCAGAATTATCATGTGTTTTTGATTTGGTTTCATAATGGAGTCAATGGGATTAATTAAGGAGACACATAAGAATACGGGAGCTATCCTAGTGGGTGAGATTCCTGGACCGTTCAGCCCAGGATCCTGTTACTAACAGAAAACTCAAAGGCTGGATCTTGGGAAAGCATCATTTTTTTTTTTAACTAAATTAGATTTCTGTAGAGTCTCACTTGGGCTTTCCTGGCGGCTCAATGTAAAGAACCATTGACAACCCCTGCTTGCCAGTGCAGGAGTCTCGGGTTTGATCTCTGAGCGGGGAAGATCCCTTGGTGGAGGAAATGGCAACCTACTTCAGTATTCTTTCTCTGGAAATTCCATGGACAGAGGAACCTGGCGGGCTACAGTTCATGGTGTCGCAAAAGAGTCAGACATGAATTAGGAACTGAAGAGCAAGAGTCTGACCTCCTTTAGTAGTATTTTAATGTACCCATTCTTTAGCTTGTTTACAACCCTTTAATATATTTTGTTAATTTTTGTGATAACTCAGAGAAGGCAATGGCACCCCACTCCAGTACTCTTGCCTGGAAAATCCCATGGATGGAGGAGCCTGGAAGGCTGCAGTCCATGGGGTCGCTGAGGGTCGGACATGACGGAGCGAATTCACTTTCACTTTTCACTTTCTTGCACTAGAGAATGAAATGGCAACCCACTCCAGTGTTCTTGCCTGGAGAATCCCAGGGACCCTGGTGGGCTGCTGTCTATGGGGTCCCACAGAGTTGGACACGACTGAAGTGACTTAGCAGCAGCAGCAGCAGCAGTGTTCCATATTAGTTGAAAGAGTTCTTTATCTTGTTTATTTCATTAAGTTTGAAAGAGCATCCATTCTCATTTAAGTTTGAACGACTGTGTCCTCATCTAGATATGTTACATTGGTAAAGAAATAAAAAAGAGTTTCTTCTCTCTATTGCATATACCTAAACTAACCTGACCTGCAGCATGTGCTAGACATTGAATAAAGATCACCTATAATGCATATCAACTTGTGTTCATGCCTTCCTTCTCCTCTTTTCTCTCGTAACTTTCTTAACGACTAACCTGGTTGCTCATTCTACCATTGCGTCCTCATCTTGACTCTGATCTGTATGTCTTCACCTCCTGGTTAGGAACTCTTCCATCATCTGAGGTCATCATCTCTCCTTTTGTGACACTGACCTTGTGGACGGCTTAGGACACAGACCACTGCCCTAACCCAGTCACAGGTGTCTTCCTACCTCACATGCTTCCATCTCCTTCACCAGCTCCAATGCCCTCCCCATATAGCTAACATACTCCAGTCTTTCAGATGAAATTCTGCAAATATTCACCTTATCCAAGTCACTCATCGTTTTATGAATTACAACCTCAAATCCTTATGATTTATCTAATAACTCAGATTCTTAAAAAGTCACATACGAGCTGAAAATGAGTCAAGCAAAAATACACCACATGGCTTTATCCTCTAAACCAGGTGACAGTCCAGTCAAGCTGTATAACCTCAGGAATGTACAAAGGAAACAAAACCACATGGGAAAGAGATGGGAGCAGAGGCGCCTCTGCATTTGATGGGCCTGGGAACTTTACCAGATTGAAGGTCCACTCATGAACTTTCAAGAAGTAAATTCACTGGGTATTGCTTTTTTTTTTTTTTAAGTATGCTGATGCTACAACTCTACTACTTCTCTAGCTCAAATATTATTTTGTCAGATCCTGTCATAAGAAACCATGTTAGAGGTTCCATTCTGTATCATTAAATCCAGCCGTGATCATATAGTGGTTCGTACTCTGCATCATGTATCCTTAAATCCATAGACTTCCAACTGTGGCACAAACAGCCAAAGCCTTCACAAGCAGAAGCTGAGCCCCAGAGCACACGTGTGTGTGCACTCTGTGAACCCTCTCTGTGGCACACTAGAGCCCCTTCCTTATTCTTTCATTCAACAGTTTTGTTTTTTTTTTTTTAATTGAGGCTCTGTTTATGTGTTCTAGACTTTGAAAATCCAACAGAGAATAAAACAGTTTATTACATAAAGTTTCCCTTGGAGAACTCATACTCTTGGGGGAGACAGACAATAAATAAGAGAAAGAAAACATAACAGTTATATTAGTGATAAAAGCTAAAGATAAAAAACTGGAAAAAGAGATAGGGAGACTAGGCAAGACATCACAGGTGCCATGTGATCCAAAGTCTAAAGGAAGAAAGAAAGGCAGCCTGGAAGATCTCTGGCAAAAGAGTATCCCTGACCGGGAGAACAGAAAGGACCAAGGCCCTGGTGAGCCCAGTGGGTCTGGAGAAGTGTGAGAAGAGGGAGCGCAAATGGGCTGGAGGCTGGGACTGACCAAGTACTGACTTCTGGGTCATGGATGGGCCTTTGGATTTTCTTCTGAGTTAAAATGAGAAATAACTGCTGTGTTTCGAGGAGCACACAGTTTGTGTTATAAGGTGCTGGTAACAATGAAAGGGTGTCATGACAACAGCAGAGGCCAGTGGCAGGAATCTAGGTGTGAGATGCTGCTGGTGGCTGGGACAGGGGAGGAGCGAGATGGGGTCAGAGTCTGGATATATTCTGAAAGTAGAGCCCAAAGGATTTTCTGGCCCACCATTTATGAAGTGTGAGTGAAAGAGAGGAGTTGAGGATGACTCCCAAGAATTTTTGGACCCATATAAGCATCCCAACAGATCTCAAATGTCCAAAGATTTTCTGATACACCCAGGAGTTTAAGAAGCATTTCCAAATAACAGTAGTAGTAATAATGCTAGATTCTATCCAAATGAGTAGTGCTTTATAATTTTCAAGTTATTAAAGCTATATTTGCTATATTAGACTGTTAGGTATTAAAGAGATAGAGGAAAACAACAGAATGGGAAAGACTAGAGATCTCTTCAAGAGAATTGGAGATACCAAGGGAACATTTCATGCAAAGATGGGCTCGATAAAGGATAGAAATGGTATGGACCTAACAGAAGCAGAAGATATTAAGAAGAGGTGGCAAGAATACACAGAAGAACTGTACAGAAAAGATCTTCACGACCCAGATAATCATGAGGATGTGATCACTAATCTAGAGCCAGACATCTTGGAATGTGAAGTCAAGTGGGCCTTAGAAAGCATCACTAAGAACAAAGCTAGTGGAGGTGATGGAATT